>NTHP01000752.1:170093-219450 GCA_003416845.1 Oplegnathus fasciatus
AACTTAACTGCATTTAGACTGTAAAATTTGAAATCATTTTACAGTCTGTATATTAGTATATATCCCAACATAATAAGTAAAATTGCTGCTGGAAACTAGAGGTTTAGAGGAAGTAGATTTTTCCCACAGAACTGGAGATTGCATTGAGCTGGTGTAACAGTAGAGCTAAGAGAAGGCTGCCCCTTCTGTTTTGATCTGCCTCCACATCTTCCTGTATGAAGTAAAGACAACAGACAGAAGGGGGGTGCTCACTGTAGGCCTCTGTTGTGTCTCACCCTCCAGAAGTTATTTGCTATCCTTTACATTTACTTATGAATCAGGAAAGTGCTCCATCATTCTGTCCTCCTGAATTTTCACCCACTTCCATTCTCCGCCTCCCTCATACTCCAAGGCTTTTATATTGTCCTTATGGCTCCCCTGCAGCATCTCTCTCTCTCTCTCTCTTTATTCCCTTTTCTATCAATTGCTTCACCACAGAAGCTGAATTATACAACTTCAGCTGGTTACAGTTGGTTCCAATGTTTCTCACGTAGTTGACATTTGGAAGCAAACTCTCCCACTGACATCTTTAGATGTGGAATGCTGTGTGTGTGTGTGTGTGTGTGTGTGTGTGAGAGAGAGAGAGAGAGAGAGAGAGAGAGAGCACCTGCAGACTTTCCATGCATCTACCTCTGTGTGACTCCAAAGTCAACAGTAAAGTTTAAAGGCTCTGCACTCTGTGCTATTAAAACTGACAATGGAGAGAACCTGCTTCTTATTATTTCTCATTATTGACCTTCAATTGCTGACATTTTGTGGTAGTCGCTGAGCTCCAGGACAGTGGTACAGTGGAAAGCCATTTGGTTATATACAGTAGCTGACTGGGAAGGCAGTTTCACATTGCTTATTCAGGTAACCTCACATTATTAATAGTGACCTACAATGACTTATTAAACAAGGAGCTATAGCATATCTTTATTTAGTTATTCAGTTAGAGTAACAAATCACACAAACTAAAGTGCAGAAATATAAAAAAAGAACAAGTCTCAACACCTGACTATGGCTTTGCCACTCTAAACATATGTTGATATCTTAAAGCCCAGTGGTAACATGTCAACATGTTGATTTGACTTCTAAATAAAATCTCAACAACCCCCAACCATTGTGAAAAATATTGATCACTGTTTCCAAAACCCCAAGGTGATGTCCTCAAATGTCTTGTTTTGTCCACAACCGAAAGATATTCGGTTTACTGTTATGGAGGACTAAAGAAACCAGAAAATATTCACATTTGAGAAGCCAAAATCAGAGAATTTGGACACTTTTTCTTGACCCAAATGACCCAAAACGACTGATAAATTATCAAAATAGTTGGCGATTAATTTAATAGTTGACAACTAACGACGAATGACTAATCATTGAGCTCTAATTTAAATATTAACAGATAAATATGAATCTTACTGATCTCCAGTCAGTAACAGTATTGTAACAAATCACACAGATTAAAGTGCACACTGACTATGGCTACCACTAAATATTTAGATAACTCGAAGCCTCGTTGTCAACATGTAATACGTAAACGTGGCTTGCATCGCTTCGGTAATTTTGTGGTGCCTTTTTGAATCTCATTCATAAGGAGTTACGCTCCTTGAGAGAGCTCTTGTTCTTTGGTGTTCGGTTCTGCCGAGGCCATGCAATTCAACCATGTTAGTGAGCAAGCTAATGTTAGCTAACATTAGTCAGCTAAAACCACAATATCACAATATATTTCACATGCTTTGCAGTAATGTTAGCTTTCCTGTCCAAGAGGAAGAAAGCCAGCTCAGGGTTGCTTTTGGTCCCCAAAACCAAACGAAGGTCCCTCCGTGAATCGAATGCCCTGCCAATGTTGACCCGACTTTTCCCTTGACGTCGGTTACATTCCCGGTTTGCCAGACGGGCTTCACTGCATAAAACTTTTGTTGTTTTGTGCTTACATGGAGTTTGTGTTGGAGTTTGCGTTGTGGTGGGTGTCGGTCGTTTGGTGACGATAGTGGACATTTCTAAGCATTAGCTGGTGTTGCACACTGTTGGCGCGGTAAGGGAGCTGAAGAGAGACAAGACACTCAAGAGCGCGCATAAACGTCACATCTGGTGGATTTTCCCGGAAAAACTGCAGCGAGTCCTTTACATAGAAATCAGAAACAGGCTGTTATACCAGACCAGCTGACCAGCTCTCTGGAGCTGGATGCATCCATCAGGACAGGTCCGCTGCCCAGAAGGACGCACTGGCAGCTGCCACTCCTGGTCTCTCTGTTCCATGCCATCAAAAAGACAGCATGCTCCTTGATTTTCTTCTGAATTAGAAGATGAGAAAATGACAGTGAAGGAAGTGAAAAAAAAATTCTGAGGGTTTTTTTTTCTTTCAAGAGTAAATCTAGCGATGCAGCGTTTGGTCACACTGCTCTGCTACTAGGAGGAAAAAATAGCTCACTACTGGAAATGTTACCAGCAGCGTGCACCTGGGGAACTGTGAAGGAGCAGAGAAGTAGCCCATTATTAATAGTAAATGCTTGGTTTGAAAAGGTTATTCATATATATAATTTTTTATACTGTTAACATGAGATTCCACAAGGATGTTTTTATCATCTTTCATTTTAATGGAACGTGTTATTTATACATTTATACATATATTAATGCCTAAATATTTCTTTTCACAAACACTGGTCAAAGTATTGTACAAGTAAAACTGAACTTTTTGCACCTTTGAATTCTAGTATATTGTGCATCATCGTATTGCATATCATTTGTTTGAATATTTGACTTCCTAAAATGAATCTTAAGTGCATTTTTTTTCAAATTGGAGTTCATGTTGAATTGGTCTCAGGAGAGATACAGCCTTGCCCAGTGGTGACTCAAATCAAATAATACTTTAGTTGTTCCATTTGCCAGCTGAAAAATTGAGTAGGCAAGGCTGAATATTTAATCACAGATAAAGGAGGGGGACACAGCCTCCTGTCATAGACATAGACATTTACACGCCTGACCTGTAGCCCTGCAGATGTGGAGTTATTACACAGTTAATGCTTAAGAAGAAGGCTTGTCTGCAGGATGGTGGACTGTACAGAATCCATCTGAAGGAGAAACTCTCCCTCTAAGTCCCAGCGGAACTCACACTTAATCAGTCAACTCCAAGGACGGAATTTATGAGAGTTCATAAAAAAAAAATCCCTTTGAGCAGGTGAAACCCCAGCCGTCCCCAACACCTCCCACCCACTCCTGACATACAGTACACTCAACTCTAATAAAACCGAGACATTCACAGGGACCAATAGAAGTTTAGAACAGATATAAAAGAGACCACAGAGGGGAAAAAAAGATAACCCCAACAAAGACGATGGCTGACCTGACATCAAAGTGCGTCTGTTGTTTTAGTTCCCTGCTGTGCTGACTATTGCCTTCCCAAGAGAGGACAGACTGAAAGAGCAAGCCATACTGCCATCCTGAAACAACCCTGAAAGAAGATGGAAAAAAAATACTGCATTGTTTTACAGGTTCAAATTACACACCCTGAGCCCTCAAGTCTACTATTTTCCAATTAGAAAGCACAAACTTTATCATCACTTCCACGTCTGTCTCACAATGATATTGATGACTGTCTGTGCAGCCCTGTCTCCACTATGCTTTTAATTGTGTGTTGCTGCTGTGCACAGGATTTCTTGTTGTTGTTGTTGTTTTTCTGTCACTTGCTAAGTGCCAGGTGGCTATGTTTGGGAGGCTAAGCGGCAGAGCATATTCTGTACCAGGCGGATGGTAATTACCAGGTGCTCAGCCTTGGCAGTAGCAGCGTGTTGGGGGGGTTGGTGAGCCATAGGATGTGTATACATGTTTGGATGTGTGTGTGGTGGTATGTTTGCTGTTGCTGTAGATGACTGTATTTTTGGCTTGCGGCTACTGATTTTCACCTCCCCCCTTCCACTCTCTCCCTCCAGCTGTTTGAACTGCTGGGCCCAGAGGGGCTGGATATGATCTCCACCCTCCTCCAGCGAAGGCTGGCCATCGTTGACTCCCTCCTCAGCATCCCACCTGATAGGACTGGCTACCCACCAGGTGAGACAGCACCATGGCAAGCAGGTCATCTCCATGGTAACACAAACTCCACTTGTATTGACTGTTTGAGTCATGAATATCAGATATGAATTTATGTTGATTAAAGAAAAAAACTGATTCATCTGAACTGTACAGACACACTGACTGAAGGTCTTTCACGCTACAGGTTAGAGTGACAGACCTTCTAGAGGTTATTTACAGTATGCATTTCTCTTCTGTTATTGGCACACAGAATTAAATAATAATTTATGTATGTGTACTATAACTAGTGTAGAGTAATTCTGTAAAACTATAGGGAGTGTGTAGCCTGATGGTCAGATTAAAGTGCCATTTCATTTCACTTCATTTAGCCTGAATTCATCATGTTTATGTTTGCAGATTTTTGTTTGTTTTGTTATCTTGTTTTTTTTTTTCCTAACCAATCAGTAGTGAGTGACCCATCTGTCCTGTCATTGTCATTTTCACTGGGAAGCTGCGGTAGCAGTTGCCAGGAGCAGTTAGCTGTATGTTTTTAATGATGATTGAAGAAATGTGCTCATTTAAGACTTGTTATTTCTGCAAATCGGCTTACAACACACCGTACGACCGCGCTGATCTCATTCATGCTTGTTACCATTTTTCTGTTGCTATTTTTCTGGCTCTGGCACAAGAAGATGATGTCCCCATTCTTAATCTTGCCTACAAAGCCCTGATTGGCTCAGCTGTTTTTCCAACCACACTGGTGTGCTAACAGACAGAATAGTCAACAGTACTTATGGTAAATATAGTTTTAGCCAGCATTGCCAGATTTAATAGGCAATTTGTAACATTCACATATATATATTTACAAATTTATATTTATTCAGCTATATAGTACTGCAGTATTCTTACTGTGTTATTTTAAAAATTCACAAATAATATATCTGTATTGTCCTCCAGTACCGGCCAAGGTATAATTACAAATGCAGACTAACTAGTTATTTCCCCTAATCAGGCATAAGTTGTGCAAATTAATGGCCATTTTGCCATCAGCTATATGTCTTTATGCCTCTATTTTCCTTTTGCTGAGAATGAACTACTATTGCCAGCCTCTGAAAGTTTGAGGATCAGTCACATTGGGCAGGAGAACACCAAGTCACTAACATGTACCACCGCTCCCAGATTTATTATGGTGGGGTTAAAAAATTGTAACACTGAATATTTTTGTGTTGCTTAGCGGGAGCCTCTCAGGCTTTGTCCGCTCTCCTTCTATAAGGGTTGCTCCTGGATCACTGTCAGTGTTTTTCTGTGTGTAATAATTTAATGTGTGTAAAATCAGGACTTTTAAAAAGTCTTCTTTCTTCCAATCCATATTAAGATCCAAAACAAATGGTATCAGTACTCATCTTTCACATATCTGGAACCTGGAAGATTACACGCTGTTACCTCTGCTCTGGCTTTTATAGATAAGGACTGCCATTATTGTGTCTATGATTGGCGTCTATGATGTGTCAGATTTAATATGGACAAATGCATTAAGTGTGTTGTTAGTGACATAAAAAATCTGCTGGCAATTTCCTTCTCTAGTAAGGTGAAGACAGAGGTGCCAAAAAATATTTATCTTGGGTATATTGGAGTAATTTCAGCTTTAATGTGTTAAACATGCAATTTCTTTAACATTGAGACAGCTCCTTTCTTCCTGTTATGATAAAAGGAATTACATATATTTTTGATAAACCAAGAAGAGCCCAATCTTAACTTCATACATTAGCATCTTGCACACTGAAAATTCTGTCATTCTTTTCTCTATTTCTCAGTAAATTTTTTTCTTAATGTATATTCGGGCATTATATATACATTATTTGGGTAACAGATACAAAAAGCATCTGGGTTTGTGCAGTAATGTGTGTATTGAGTGAGTGATTGATTAATGTGTCAAGACACTGGACAGCAGCAGCAACCAGGATGGCCACATGACAAATCATAATATACAGTTCCACAAATACAGAAAGAGAATATTTCAAAACATTTCCAGAACAAAAATGTCTTATGTCAGATACAGTGTACTCTGTCTTAGTTGGCATGCATTTTCTATAAATCTTGCTAAGACAAGAAGATCCTCATTAAAGAACCAACTCAACAACCAGAACAAATCAGGTTTCATCAACTGAATTTTTTAAAACAGATGAGTCCTCAAGTCACTGTACATGGGGCCATGGAAGACAAAATTAAATTCATCCTCAACAACACCAAGATCACAAAACATAAACGTAGCTCTCCAGGAATACCTTTATACCTGCCTACCTCAATTGCCAGTGGTAAGGTACCAGTTCTTAACTGAGCACGTGGACTGCCATCTCTGTAAAAATAGATTTTATATAAGGTTCTGTGCAGTCATCTTCTTTATTTATATTACACTGCAGATTATTCCTGAAAACAAAATGTAAATCAGAAAGCGAAAAGATTGCAGAAACCTCTCTTTACCAAGGGTAGCTGTGTGCTCTGTCCCAGTTAAAGATCTTTTTGGTCAGCAATTGGCATTTGGACCAGGTGGTTCCACAACCGAACTATTTCACATCTCTCCTTTACAAGACATGACTCCCATCCCATGTCCCCTTCAGTAGCCCACCTAGCAGTATATGTATGCACCCCAAGAAAGCACCTCGTGGCTCAACTGTGGATAGCATTACTATCAGGGACATCCTTAAAACCCCATACTCCTGCAGCATAAAATAAAATTGAGCCAACCATTAAATCATAAAGTTTTGAAAATTTTAAAAACCCAAGGTCAGGACACAATTTCATTTTATACATCACAAACCGTAACGCTCTTCCTGCTGACTCTGCCTATGCTTTTCTTCCCTCTGAAAAACTCATGTCTTCATTAAAGACAAAACCAAGATACACCAAGTGGTGTACTTTAAAGGCACTGATCCAAATTGAAATATATGGTTGCTCTGCTGCTCACATTGCTTTCTAAAATGTATAGTCTGTGTTTTTTCACTGTTAATAGCAAGTCTCCATTTATTACACCATAAACTCATAATATTCAGCATTTTTTGTAAATTATCTCTTTCTCTGCCACCAACACAGTGTCATCAGCATAGAACAGAATAATAAAGTTCATAGTGTCAATCAATTTGCCTAGACCTAGATCGCTTCACCCCAAATGGAGTAGGAAACCAACTAGTCCTGCAATTATTTAACATGCAACTGGGACTTTGTACAAGGCTTTGAAATCATTATAAATAGGGTATCCCCCAGAAAAGTTGTTAGGCCCAGTGGCAAGTGTCTTTTTTGACCGGGGCCCGGCACGGGCCAGCGACAGACTGATGGCAGCACTAAGGTAGGGCCCTAAAGTTTCTGGGATAACAAAATCACGGACGGAATCGCGGGATTGAGAATTTAAAAAAGCTATAACACAGATACACAGATCCATAGGGTCCGACATTAAGTCAGTGCTAAAAGCTGACTGGAGATTTGAACGTATGACAACGTAATGTGTTGTTATAAATAAGTAATTTATTCAACACACATTTAAAAAAAATCAACAACTATAGCAGAGTCTTACAAAGAATCTGACAATGTACAGTCTTAATGTGCTGTCTTTTCAACAAAAGAAATTAAATTAAATAATAATTTCTTTAATAATAAATAAAATAAGTTTTTGCACTCCACAAAAAACTTCTAATGTATTTAAAATGTATTTAATTCCTGAGTGGCTACTGTGCTAACCTGTGCTTTAAGGCCAAGGGGAAAAATCGGCACTTGGTGCTTTCCATCTGCTTATAATTGTGTCCTCTCCTTCATGAGCACTGGAGTCAAAAAAAGACTGGGTAGGTGAAAGCAAGCAAAGTAGTATTGCTACTATGTTGCATTAAACTATGCAGTCTCTTTTCAGATCAGTGCTCATGAAGGAGAGGACATAAGCTAATGAAATGTAACATTTACATTATTGATACTCTCTCTACGCACAATGAGAAAGAACACTGATGGTGTTGGTGAACTGCTGGTGAGCTTTCCAAACATTATATCTGTGTTTCCAACCGAGGCGCCCCACTGTAACTGTAGTTTAAAAAACATCTTAAAAATATATTTAAAAAAATTCTCCAATGCTTAGGCCCGGCGGGGGGTCAACTTAGGCCCGGCTGGTCTATGCTTGCTGATCAATGCATACCCTGTTTTTCCTGAAACCATTCTGCTCATCCACCAAGACTCCATGAAGCTATAGGTAATTATTAAGTCTATTATTGAGGACACCTGAATACAATTTGTAAACTATACTGATCCACTGATACCTCTGTAGTTTATACTCCAGCGTCAGATTTTGCAGATTTGGGGATGGATTTGTTCGGCATAGACGAAATGATACCATTCTAAAAGCACATTTGACATGTGTAAAATATTTAACATATTAGGGGTTTTAAGGACCTCATTAGGGAGGTTCTCTACACTCACAGCTTTATTTAGTTTAGCTTTATCTACTACCCTCTGCACCTCCTCTACTGTGATCTCACTATTCAGCATGTGGTTTGGGAAATGTGCTGTATTACTCCCATTTTCGAGCTCACGTTTTGATTTATAGATTTAATTTAAGAATTAACCATTAAATAGAGGAGTACTATTACATGCATACCAACTACTATAATCTGTTTCCCACTTCTTTAATATCTGGCCAGTCTCAAATGAAGATTCATCTTTTTCCATTAGGATCTCCATTGAAATCAGCTCTCGTTTTTTTGGAACCAGTTCATGTATTTCCCTCCAAAAATTGCTGTGTATTGCTGATTTGTAATTGTTCTAACCAGAGAGTGTGTCATCTCTTAAAACATCCTCAGCCTTCTATCCAAATTGAATTGACAGCGTTTAAATTCATTTTTTAAATTCCTTCTCTTGCTCTGGTCCTTACACTTAAGAAACAGTTTCTCTGCTGAGCGCACGTCAAACCATAACTCATTTAATTCTTTGTTCCAATGTGGTCTTTTTGTTCTGTAATACTTCTTCACAACATCCTTTTTTACTGCACAGTATTTATCCATTTCCTTATACAGAAGGTCACGAAGACGCTCATGACAATGATCCACATTATCCTGTGTTTTCCGACGATTTTCCAATTGCTCTTAAGGAGAGCCTTACAGCACATCTCAGAAGAGAGAAAATTAACAGGAAAGTTTCTGTTTCGTTTTTTTACTTGCTGCTGAGAGTCTACACTGATGGTCAGGAAGTCTACTGTGATCCTCAATCAAATTGATATCTTTATATCCAACCCTTTCGACAAGATCAGAGTGTGAAAACATGAAATTCAAAACATGTTTTTAGGTCAACATGTGGTGTCACTATGTAATCTACAACAGCTTTACCCATTATAGAAATAGAAGAAAAGTTATTATTTTCTGAGTTTAACCTTCCGTTGCGCATACAGCATTTAGAATCTTTTAGAAACTCAATCAAGGTCTCTCCGCATAAACACCCATGTCCAGTACAACTCTAGGAAATATCATCTACATCAACATAATATCTCAAGTGTGCAATACGACTATTCAAGTCACCACAAATAAAAACAGAGTCTACATCAGCGGAGTACATCTGCGCCAATAAATGGCTAAAGCCAGATATCTGCATTCTGACCCCATGTTGAGGTTTCTGGGGATAAATAGCAAGAGATTGTGATAAAAGAATATTTTGACCCCCGACATAAACAGAGAATTCCATCATATGCTTTATCCACAATGTTAACAGAGAAGTGCTAGTAGCCAAAGCAGCATGACTTTACGTGATGCAGATTCATTTAAATATAAACAAATATAGCTTTTAAAAAATAAGGAAAAAAAACATGGAAGTGTAGATAGTTTTGAGTTTGATATTCAGACATTGGCTTGGTCCATCCTCAACAACCTTTTAAGCCCTTTAAAACAGCTATTGCAATTATGCAGTATAGCCCAATAATACAAGTGTTCTCATTTTTTATCATAAACAATTCATCCCAACAATTTTATCAAGGCCTTCTCACATTTGGTACACAAACCCCAGATTTGAAGAAAAATCATGCAATATGGCCCAATACAATTCTGACTTTTATTTTCTTGCTGCTTTACTTTAAATCCCCGTTGCCTATCACTGGCATTGTATCAGTACTGTCGTTTGAGCTGTGTAGCGCTCCTGTATTCTACATTCTAGTGAAACAGCCCAATCCACTGAAAGGCTATTACCTAAAGATTGGCCTTTCACTTCAACTCAATTCTTCATTATTTCTTTCACGTCTTTTATACCATCTACCAGGAATGATGAACCCCAGACTAAAGCCTCCCTTGCGGGCAGGCTCTCTATTTCTGTCCCTGCTTTAATACCTCTCATGAATAAGAGAAATAATAGAATATCATGCCATACTAATAGACAAAAAAGCTGACACATGCATGGTCTTGCTAAGGCCCAAATAAGCACAGGTTCTTGTGTGGAAGAGGCTTACACTGGTTTTTGATGTAGTTATCAAGCTCTCCCAGCAGCTTAAAGCTGAGTTCATTGATTCTGTATGAGATAGTATTTCAGGTGGTTCAGTAGTGAGCTGCACTAAAGCAGCCCTCCTATTGATGTACCTGCCCTCCATGCCTGCATTGACTTGAAACGCCACCCTCCATCCTGAGCCAGCGTTGTGCCTCAACCCCCTGTTTCCTTTGTCCTAATGTGACAGACTCCTCTTCGTGTTTTTCCCTCCTTAATGTGTAGAGTGGAGCTGTAAGTAGTTAAAGATATTGGTGGAAAGATAAGAATGGATAGTTGTTCATTGCCAGAGCTGTCTTCTGATCCATATGCAAGGTAGACATCAAAGAGCAGCTGAATATTAGAAGTGAGCCCCTGCTTTGTCAGAATAATCCCTGCGACTATTTAAAGTCACACACACTCATCCTTTAGAATTTTTGGAGTAATTTAAAATTCACAGGTCCTAAATATAGATTTTAATGCTGGGTGTGAAACAGTACATGAGCTAATTAATGTAGACTGGTTACTCTGTTCATTATTTAGCAGGTTAAATCATTGATGTATACCGTTGACTGTAATTCAGATGGAATATTAGAAAGTGAAAAGATTAGTGTAGCCAGTGGTGTTTTTTAATGACCTTTTTAGAATAGAACAGAGCATTTTAAAACAAAGACAAACAAAAACACCCAGTCATGATGCAGTAAATTACATTTAATAAATCAATTGCTAATATCCAGTCATTCGGATGCATTAAGTTATTATTAGTGTTTGAATTGTGTTTGAAAAAATTTAGATTTTCTTTTTGGAGACTACACATCTGTTTTGTACACACACTGACCACAACTTTTTCTTCGTAAAGGCACCCTGTGGAGTTTTTGACCACCAGTGATGCTATTTAGGGATGTTTAAGTGAGCAGGTCCCCATTCTGTTAGTATGTCATGTACGCACACAAGGATGCACACACAAGCATGTGGTTGACATGACACACAGAGTTGGTGCAGACTAGAGCTAGATTTGGCCAGATAGATTATATTAGCAGATATTAGCTTGTAACAGATATATTAGTACCAGTTTGTAGAGAATGTAGGTAAGGATAAGTGGTAACAAATGTCAGTACAGAAATGCCAAAATATGTTTAAGGTAATTTAAAAACAGTATCACCACTACATAGTTTGTGCACCAGAGAACACTGACAAGTAGATTTTTACACTGTAAAATGTCCTGCTCACTGCATATCTTGGTCACAATTCTTTGAAAAATCAAATTTAAGGGATCCTTATCAAGAATGTTTGTTAATGTTATGTGTTTATGTAAAAAAATTACTTCCGGCTGATTAATCATTATTGGGTTGTTGAACTCAAATATTGATAATAACTTTCACATATTTGACACCTTTAGAGTCCTTGCATACTTTTTTAGGATAAGCAGTCTCATCATCTGATGTGCTTATGGCTTCCTCCTGATGACAGGTGTATATATGTATGACTCCAGTTGTGGGCATCCTGAAGTTTAGGCCCCTGTGCGTCGCTCTTGTCATAGATCACCAGCGTTCTGAAGGCGATGAAGTGGTGTCGGACTGAAGTCACCACTAGTCAGCAGCACCAACAGGATTATGAGACTGGCTGCAATTAAAGTCTTGTACATTTGGGTACACCTCCTTTTAGATTGGAACATTGAAGCTACTTATCTGGCATTTTTTACAAACACATTGTTCAGTGGTTCACATTGACATCTCAAATTTTTACTGGGATTGTAGGCTTCTTTTTTTATTATAAACATAGAGCAGCTTTATAGAAACCGAAACGCTTTGCTATATTTAATCCGATGATATTTGTTGCTAGGGAAACAAACAACATATTTTTCTCCTGTTGCATTACCATGCGAGCTAACCCAAGATTGTACTCAAAGAGAAGCTGCAGACCAAGCTCATGCATTGCTGAATACACAGGGACTGGAATTAGATCTGACTCTCCGTCAATGCTAAAATCCTCTATCCTGGCAGGATGACATGTTTGATGGATAGGACAAATCTTAGACAAATCTGTATCTAAAATACTGTATATGGTAGCTGTGATTCATATTTTGATAGTTTTTGCTCACCTTTAATCGTGCAATGTTTGACTAAGCTAACTACATATAAAAATGCAGCAATGTAAACATTCTTACTATATTTTATACCAAAGAAAACACACTGTAGTTGTGGTCACACCCATATGCTGCTTTAAACCTCATCTGATGTCATTCCCATTGTGAAGAACTTTTGATCAGCGTTAAAAATTACACTTGCCAGACAGCTTTTGAGATTAGTGTTGCCTTGACGACTGAGGGTTAAAAAAGGCTGATTAAATTTTCCACTATTTGCATGCCATCAGGAAGAGTGGGATTTAGTGTGAATGCCTGTCTCTTGCTGATTAGCTTTTAAATTGCAGCTTGCAGCTTGGGACTTGCATGTTTATCAAAGAACGGATTCTCTTGGTGGCTCCTCTCTACATTTCAATGGCTGATAGAAGCAGTGGTATATGGAATGGACAATTAAAAGACGACATGTCCACACATCCAAAAAGTTTTTAACGGGCGCAGGATAAATTGGGATATTTGAGGTGAAAGTACAATCACATTGACCTACTGTAATATGATATATATGGCTGCCCCTAAACGTTGATCCTCTGATTCTAACCTCATGTTGTTAGTCCAAGAATCTCCCTTTTCCTGCTCCCATCACTGTACACAGGGCAACACAGGAAAACAGCATGGTGGGCTGTTAACTTTTACAAACCTGCTGTCTCAAAGTTTTCCAATTGCAAACTAAACTAACTAAAATAGAAAGGGTGAAGGAAAGGAAGGGCAGAGCTGTGCAATACAGAGTTTACCAATTAGTTGTTAAATCGATTGGTCAA
Organism: Oplegnathus fasciatus; assembly: GCA_003416845.1. NCBI lineage: Eukaryota > Metazoa > Chordata > Actinopteri > Centrarchiformes > Oplegnathidae > Oplegnathus > Oplegnathus fasciatus. The sequence goes on from NTHP01000752.1 coordinate 183,495, forward strand.
TTGACAGAAAATTAATTTGCAAATATTTTAATAATTCATCAATCGTTTCATAGTCATATACTCTCCAGCTTCTCAAATATGAATATTTGTTGGTTTTCTTTGTCTCCTGTGACCTCTGTTAGCTCATTGTTAGCTCATTGTTTTGATTTTATGGCCTGAATAAATGACTAGCAAACTCTGCTGATATAGGTATACCTATCTGGTGAATATAATGGAGCATTGAGCAGCTAAAAAGCCAGATAACTTGTACAGGAGTTGCAGAGTTAAGACCAAAACAGAGCTAAAAGGAGTGCGAATATTGGACAAATATTCGTACGGTGGCCTGAAGCGCTAATATTGAGTGTCGATGTTACTCCATGTCTGCTGGATGTGTAAATAAGCACTTTTTTGCTTACACTTTCGACATAACAACTGTATTTTTATTGTACAGTAGTAGTAGCTCAATTTCGACATTACTTCTGTCTGTTTGCTACACTGTTGCAGCCCTAGAAGAGGGAGAGCCACTGTTTGAGCTGTATTGTAGACTTCACTAAAGTAGCAAGGAGACACACAGTGGAACCCGGTGGGACGCTGACAGCTCCAACCTGGTAGAAATAGTCTCCCATTGAGTGTTTGTGTTTGTGTGTGCAAATACCTTTGACAAGGCCACTAAGCATATTTCTTTGTGATACGGTAGGTGTTGAGGAACATGTGTAGAAAACTAGGCAGAAATCAGTTTCCCAGACTTGATATGGTTCTGTCATGAAACAAGAAGATGATGCCAGCATTTCTCTGACAAGCATTTTAGACAATGTCCTCAGGCCATGATCAAAATGGAGGTTTTTTCCCTGCCGCTCAAACAAACATCCAAACTTGTAGCATGATGAGAAGGACTTTGCCTCCCTTGACAGGGAACCGAATGGACTGTTCACGAGGCCTCTGGGTGAAGAAACAGGCCTGCAGGATTCATGGAGAATGAACAGCGCAACGTTGAGTGCAACTTGGTGACATACCTAAGCCAGTTTATTAACTTACAACCTGCGTCACAGGTCGTGCACGGCAATAACGCTTTAAGGGACAGTATCTCAGTGTCCAAGATTTTCTCTTGGATCCATCAAGAGCTGCCTATCTGGGGTCATTTTTTGGACACAGAGAACCACGGTGTTTGTAAGCTCTAATGTATGCAAATAAAGAAATACACGCGTGTCCTTTCAGGACCGACTATCGACGCTTAACGACACTAAAGAGCAACGGGTAGCTGCAGCTACAGGTGCAGAGCGGAGCTGTTTTCTGGCCGTGTTGTGGACTACTAGAATATACGGAGATAAATNAGCTATGCAGATGACACTCATGTGTCATGTCTCGGTCTGAGCCCAGGTGGCAGCACAAATCTTCCCAGTCTGCACATCACCTGAAGCTCAGTCTCGAAAAGACAGAGCTGCTCTTCCTTCCAGGGAAGGCATTTTCCGTCCATGACCTCTCCATTAACATTGAGAACTCTGTGGTGTCCCCAGCTGGGACTGCAACGAACCTGGGTGTGACACTGGATGACCAGCTGTCCTTCGCTGCCAATATCGCTGCTTTAACCCGCTCCTGCAGATTCATGCACCACAACATCAGGAAGATGTGTCCATCTTACACCTAGACTACTGCAACTGGCTCCTGGCTGGTGTGCCATCCGACCTCTGCAGCTCATCCAGAATACAGCAGCCTGGCTGGTCTTCAACTTACCCAAGTTCTCCCACACTACACCGCTCCTCCACACCCTTCACTGGCTACAGGTGGCTGCTCAAATCTGATTGTTCTCAGTGGTACATGCCTACCATGCTGCGAATGGCTGAGTTCCATCCTACATCCAGGACATGGGCAAACCATACACTGCAGCCCTGAACAAACGGCTTGCTACTCCTTGCTACTACTACGACTGTTGTCTGTCCTGGCCAGACAATGGTGGAATGAGCTCCACATTGAGGACGGCAGAAACTCTACACATCTCCCATCGCTGACTGACCTCTCTGTGTCTTATTTGTTTCTAAACGTAGCACTTGAAGCATTATGAAGCAGTTCAGCATATTTGATGAAGTATGAAGTCGATGTACTTGCATGATTCTTACATTTTTTGGGTTGTCTCCACGTGGTTGCACTTAATGCACTTATTGTAAGTCACTTTGGATAAAAGCATCAGCTGAATAAATGTAGTGTAATACAGGGTACCCTGGTACATGTATTAATGTTATTTTACTCACTAATGTTACTCATTTTGATGAGTAATATATTGTGTGTGTATATATACGTGTGTGTGTGTATATATATATATCTATATATATATCTCTCTGAAATGTGTAAATTCAATGAATTGTTTTAGCATTGAGGTCAAAGTTAGTGGTGGTGTTGTACTGGGCTGCATTATATTCAGAGGTGTTTCTAATATTCTGACCACTTCATGTAAATAGGGAGGACAAACAATTAGAAACACCTCTCAGTATAATGTAGTCCAGTACAACACCACCTTTAACTATGACCTCAGTGCTAAAACATATCATTGAATTTACACATTTCAGACAAAGGATCGCATACTGAATTGCAATCACAGTGTTGGTCTAAAAAATCACAGTTAGATTATCTTCCCATATCGTTCAGCCCTAGATCACACACCAGCTGAACGAATACAAATCACAGTTTAAACCTATTCAGTCTAATCACTGTGTAGAGCCCAATTGCAAGCACTGTTGTGGTTTAATAGGGTCACTCTTGCTTTTATCTATATTAAAATAGCTATTATTGAAGGAATGAAGAAAAACATCAATATAACAGGTGATTCCAAACTTTTGAATGGTTGTGTAGTTGAAAAGAATTTCACTGGCGGCTTGCAGAACCTTGTTCCAGTCCTATTGAATTGCTGTGCAGTGTTCTTGGATATTGGTGCCAACTGATGACGCTGTAAGCCACATCCCAAAAATTTTAAAATGACTCTGGAGATGGCTTATATTGGAGAAATGGACGTTCAGTACTCTTTAATCAGCTTGTAACTTGTGTACGGTTAAATAGCAAATAACTGGCTCTGTATCACTATTGATTAATTAATTTCTCACTTTTCTCATGCATTGATCATCAATATTGATTTTTACTTATATTGCATAAAGTGCCTGTTTAACAACCAAAATCTATGTTCACTTAGACGACTAGTACCATTGAAGGTTAAACTTTGAGGTTTATGTTTTTAAAAAAACGCATTAAAGACATTATATACATGTAGGTTTGCCAGCGTGAGAATGGTAACTATTTGATATTTATCTCCATTTGAAAACTTAATACACAACATAATTTATTATCTACTTGAAATTTCCCTTTGTACTTTTTTTAATCAAACAATAAATAATTAAATTGAGGATCTTGTGGTTATTGTGGTAATACATTTTAAGAGTCTTAGTCTTTAAAGTCAGTACTATATGTTGACTCTTAAAAAGACTTCTTGAAAATCTTACAATATTGATTTTAAAGACTACAGTTTCAAATGTGTGAAAACACCTTGAAACCATCTTGTAAACAAACAAAATCCATCTTGGCAGTGATTATGGCACCATGAGCGCTTGTGGAAATGAGAATCCTGGAGATTTGGAGGCAATCACTGTTAGAGACACATAACAAGGCACAATAGCTCCCAGAGAGAGGGAAAGTAAAGGATGGGGAATGGTTTAGACAGAGGAATTGGTGCATAGAGGGTGACAGAGTTAAAGGGGTTGGGAGTTGGAGAGGTAATGGGAGGGAGGGTAAGAGTGACAGGAAGAGGGGAGCTGCAAGAACGGAGGGCGGCTGTGCAGCAGGTAGAGCCGCTAGATGAGATAAAGAAGAAATCATTCAGTCAATCAGCCCAGGCTGCGGTGCAATCATCAGATCTCATCTGTTTTCAAGAGCAATTCTGCCTTTTATTGAGCTGTTGTGCCTCAAACAGAGAGGCTGCAATGGGGAACATTAACCCGTGCAATGCCACATGCACCTGCATCTAACATCAATGGTCTATCAACATTACTGCTGAAATATGAAACAGTTTTTACTGACACTGGCTGACCTGATGTTGTTTTCTCAATGAGAACAAACGGTTTTGTTGTTCATCCAGGGATTAATACTCATTCAGGCTGTCTGCATCAGGGCCTGAAAGCTCTATTAGAAATTACATCTATGCTGAAGTCCTTTAAAGTATGGATCATGACAGGTGTCGTCAAGGGGAAAAGAAAAAAAAAATATTTGTGCGCACAAATTAGTAATTCATGCTTATTTTAAGAGCATGAATTATTGTATATGTATTTGCGCTCTTTATTTACTTCATTTGTTTCCTCGGGTTATTTAATTATTTGTGCACATTAAGAGAAAAAAAATGTGGTTAGGTTCAAAGGATAAATTAAATCCAAGTGTAACATTGAGATTATTTTGTTCATGGTTTGAGGACTGTTTCTTTTGCACTGCATTGGACTATATGCTCAGTTGTACTGTCCAATAAAAACATAAACCTAACTTTACCATCAGACAAACTAATGTAGCATCAATTAATCTCTGAGACCAAAATATATCTTCCAAAAGGAATTATATCATATATTAAAATGCTATGGAGACATCAGAGCCAGCAGTAAATTACCAAAGGGCACACTGTGATGATACGGTTCTCCCCTAGATGATGACAGAGATTTCGGGAGCTGGGCTGCAAGCTGAGATGACCGGCTGGTCTCACCTGGCCGGTGGGTCCTTGCATCTCAGAAAACATAAAATTTCCAAGAAGGGGATTTTGGAGAAGTTGACCACATATTTGAAATCTGTGGTTACTTTTTCTTCTGGAAAAAAAATAAATGAATAAAGTGACATAATAACAGTAATAATAATAATAATAATAATAATAACAACAGTCCAACTTTGAGCCTGGCTCAAAATCTCCGCCATTGCCACTGGTTGGTGTGAAATGCATTCTGGGATACTTGGCTACCAAGTCCTCAACAACACAAATACAGATGAGAACGCTGATTGTGAAAGACCTTTAATGTTACACACTTGCTAAGACGTGGAGATGCAGTAATTAGAGTGTATTAGGCTAATTTGGCAAATTGTTTCATTCACAGGGAGTACTGAAGTGAACAAAGTCTTTTACTGAACTGAAAGTCTTGTTTAACGGTTTGTGGCGAATGCACGTACCGTTAAACTTGATCACTGTTTAATATAGCATTGTCTTGAAATCCTACTTTCTTCTTCTTGGTCTGCTGTTTTAATTCAGTGGGAAATCAGTTTATTGCTATGGACTCCTGATAAAGCTAAGATTGTTATTTCTGTTCAGTTACAATAGTGTGATGTTTATTGCTGTTTCTAATGTATGTCCATCTGTGTTTCAAATTTTGTGACTTACTGGTGTTACACATTTTTTTTAACATATTTGTAACATTATTTTATTTTGCTGTCAGCTGTGTTGATCAGCATGTGACTTGAACTTAAAGAATCATTAAATCCAGTCCAGGAAAACCTTTGATGTTGTAGCGCTTTGCCTTTTATTTACGTTTATGTTTGTGCTTGTATTTCCTCCAGATGTGAGCCGAAAAGTCAGTGGTGAAGTGACCAAGCCCAACTATGGGTGCCAGGTGACCATCCATTCAGAGCAGGAGAAACAGATGATGAAGATGTACCGCAGGGAGGAGAAGAGAGAGAGGAAGAGAGGCAAAGGAACAGATGACAGCGACTGCTCAGATGCTGTGATGCCCTTTGACCCCAGAGAGATGAGAGCCCAGCGGTATATCATCTTTTCCAACTTTCTCTTGGTCGTTTTTTCCTCATTTGTCTTTGTTCTGTGTCTGTCCGTCTCCTCCTGTGGTCTTAAGTGTCCAACACCAAAACTGACAAGCTGCTGCATTTTTCATGACAACTTGGCTTTACGAAATAAAAAAAAAGGCACAGCGATGCTGCAGCTTGTCACTTTTTTTTCTAGAGGATTTTTCTGAAAGTTTAATTTCAGAGGATGAAAAAAAGAGCAGCGATCTGTTTAATTAAAATCTTAGCATGGCCAAATCCAGCCCAGTGTGAAGGAAAAGATTAGCAGAGAGGTAAGCCACTTTAGGAAGGAATATAATGCCTCACATCTGTGCCTCTTTTGAATCATCAACTGTGCTATTCATTCTACAGCAAAAATATGGATGGATATGAGAGTTCACGTATGGAACCAAGTGGTTGCAGATGTGACATTGTGCTGATGTTTTTGTTGAGATGGCATTACTGTTTATTCCTTTCTTCCTTTACTTTGACAGAAGACTCTGGCATTGACTTCATTCTTTCTCCTCATCTTGAAGTACTTGAGGTTATACTTATGTTCAGTTTTCTTTTCTTTTTTTTGTGGGTTTTTCATGTTCCATATGTCTTGTGTGTGCTTGTACAGGGAGCAGGCCCTGCTGACTGCACGACGTGAACCTGTGCTGAGCAGAGAAAGAGTGTATGAACATATTCGATATCCCAACGTCTATGACAGCTACGCACAGGCCACAAAGACGCCTGCATTTGTTGGAGGAGCAAGGGTGAGGCTCCAATAACTGTTAGTTCTGAGTTCTAAATGATGTAGGATTCTCGTTCTTTCTGATTTTTCTTTTTTACTACCGTACTTATTTATTAGTATTCATAGTGAGATGTAGGACCACTGGATTGACGACCAAAGGTTTCACCATGTTTCTCTCACAACTGTCAACTTTGGTCTGGTACAGCCTAAAATCGCACAGTGTGTTGGGGTCTTTAGTCTGCTCCTACATTACACCCCAGTAACAGATATATTACCCATAAGCTTTTGCTGTTATTTTTTAAAATATTTTTTGTAGTTGTCCATTTCTTAAAAGCATAGACTTCTCTCAAAGGTCAGGGACAGGCAAAGATCACTCTGAAATTGATTTGATCCATTATAACCTCCTACCCTTTTAATGTTTGGTTATATATTAATAACATTTTATATAAATGTATATATTTTCTCATTGTTTCAACCTAAGTTGCATATGGTGGTTTACAAGACCTCTTCTAAAAAATAAAAGATACACACAAGGTTATTTATAAATTACGCTCAAATCACAAACCACAGTACCACACTCTATAAGAAAATGTACTGCAAAAAGCACCTCCAACCATGCCATGAATTACATTAAACTTTCACTGAGCGCACCACACAATGCACCAAAAGTTTGCCTAAAAAAGTTTAATCAAAACCTTATTATTTATTGCATTATTTTTATTATGGTATTTATTACACAGATTTGTGTATGGCCAATTATTACGTTAAGTTCGATTTAACTGGGCCATTACATGCAGTACTTCGACTTCATGTATATGTTCAAAACAAGCACTGATTAGATCTTCAAAGTGTGTTTGATCTGCTCTGTTTTTTTCAAGGGAGCATGAAGGATATGGGAATGAAAAAACATTTTTGTGAAAATATAGCTGAATTCTAACAGTATATTTTGTGACTTTGAGTATCCTTCCACGTTTTAGAGTGTGCTTTAAAATCCAGGTATGTTATTTGTGAGTCTTTGAGGTCATTTGTGAAGTCTGGGTTTTCTTCATTGTTTTGTGTGTGACATTTAGATGCTGCTACCCGAGGGAATCCGCAGAGAGAACAGTAAGATGTATGAAGAGGTGGAGATCCCACCCAACGAACCCATGCCTATTGGCTTTGAAGAGAAGCCTGTCTACATCTCTGAACTAGATGAGGTAGGAGCCACTGTGTACTTGTGTTTGTTTTTTGTGTGTGTTTGTACACTGTGTGTGGATATGTTTGTGTGTTTGCACACTAGTGTTATATTACTGTGTGGTTTTGAAGACTTGACAGTGACATTTCTGAAGTCAGGAGGGGTTAGTCAAAACAATGAATACGTCCGCATTGACTCTGCTGACAAACTATGTTTAGCGAAGTCCATGGACAATAACTGCTGCAGCACCAAGAAAAGACCACTCGAGCTGAAAGTAGAGGAAAGATAAAAGGAGGATTGTGAAAATACAAGACATGGTGGGATCTCGTCATCACTGCGAGGTTGCCAGGCAACCACCGGTGACACCAGGAAGTCAAGAAATACTGCCAGCCAAAAAATACTTCTCGCACCTAGCTCCCCATAAAAACACAAATTGTTGTTTTTGCATTTCTGTTTGTGTTTGGATTAACCGAGTGAGATAAACGTTACTTAGTAAAATTTAGAGGTGTTAGTAGGATGATTTTTAATATTTGGATGGAACCAGGCTAGCTGTGTCTTTATGCTGAGCCAAGTCAACAGTTATGAGAGTGGAATCGATTTTCTCATCTCACTCTTGGCAAGAAAACCAACAGGTGTATTTCCCAAAATGTCGAACTATTCCTTTAATGGTGGAATTAGCTTTCAGCTACGGCCAACATTAAACTTGACTAATGTCTAGTTGATATACTCTCTGCAAATCTTGATCAAAGATCATTTGTTAGTGAAAGAACCTTACTCTGTACCACATGAGGCCAAAATGATTGTTCAGTCGTTCTCTGTCCTTGGCAACATGTTACCTGAAGCCGCACCCTAAGTTGGGTTAATCTTGTCTAGCTCATCCGTCACAGTTCTGTTCCAGGTCATTTTTGGTCTTCTTGGTTTTCTTTTATCTGGAGGATCTTGGCGCAACCTTTGGGAAACAATGTGCCTCCATTTAATGGCCCAGCCATCGCAGGCACCTCTGCCTTGTTTCATTGATTATGTTCTTACTTTTAGTTTTTCTGTGGCTGTGATCTTGTTAGGCATCTATTGTGGAATGTCTCAGCCCTTTTAACATCAACTTTTGTTTCCTGCCAGCAACCTTACAATACATGCTGTTATATAGATGAATCTTTGTTTTTACACTGTATTGCTTAGACTTACAGATGTTTCAGAGTCTGGGAAACACACCCTGAGCTTTATCCACTCTTGCCTTGATGTCCTTCTGTGTCCAGTTTTTCTTACTGATAAGGCTGCCTTGAAAGCTGAAGTTCTCAGCAAAGTCAAGAAGCTCACTATTTATTTCAACTGGTGCTGGAGGTGTTGTGTTACAGTATCACCTGAGTTTGAAGGTGCTGATGTAGAAACCTTTTTGTCTGTTTTTTTTCTAAGTTAGACAACACATTTCAATTGATACTTTGAGTTTTAGTTATTTAAAACTTTTACTACTTACAGTTGTTGAAAACTGAACCCAAGTGGATTCAATAAGGGATTCCATGCTTTAGATTTGATAAAATATGACGGGACTCCAACCCCAGCAATGGATTACTGTCCAAGCTCTGCATATCAACGTCTCAGCATTTTGAAGTACATCTGTATGAAGAACAGGACTTTCCTGCACATTCCCGCTGTTCAGTCACCCGGAGAGTTTGCTGATGCTCCGGTTGTATCTGTGGTCCCTGTTATCCTTCATCTCAGTGAACAGGAGTGGACTGTGGCTTTAATGGCCAGTGAGTGATGTTCCTTCTTAATGGAAGTGCTGTAGCTCTCAGCCGGCTGTCAGTTGACACAATGACCCGTCAGTCTGACTGACACCTTGACTGACAAACCCACACTCATATGTGTACATACATTCCCCCCAGCTTCTGGCAGGCTTTACCCAGCTACCACTGGGCTGTATTAGAGGGCAGCAGGCTGGAAAAGCAGTTCTGTCTGCTCCAGCTCTTTAGGAAGAGGTATGGCAGGAAGACGGAGAATACTCCACACATCATTGTCTTTGAAAGGCTGTGCTCCCGTCCTGTCTGCTGAAGTGGGCTCTGTAATCCATCATTACTGCATCACTAGTGAAGATGCAGCAGTGCAAAAGGTCATCCCTTCTTCTCTGAATCAGGCCTTTTGTTGATGAAGGCCCTAAAGTACGACACCCATAAACCTCAGAAGCATTTTGTCACACTTCAGGAGACTAGTGTAACTGCTCACCTCTCTTAACCTTCCTGTCACTCATGCTAATGGACATCATAATAAACAAGATCCCGCTTTGGTGTGTGTGTGTGTGTGTGTGTGTGTGTGTGTGTCTGTGTGTGTAGTTGACTGTTTGTGGATGGAAATGTGTGCATGTGTCTTGTGCCATGACAAATTGATAACCGGATGGTTTAATTACGTTTACACTGTTGCTCTTGTTGTTTTCACAGTTTACGATACTGGCTCAGGTGTGTGTGTGTGTGTGTGTGTGCTGAGGTCTCTTCAGTGCCTGTCAATTTTAATCCTCATCAGGGTGATCTTTGAGGATTTGACCATTAAATATTTCCATTAGGCACAAGGATGTGTCCACAGAGACCAGAGTGTTGTACAGTCAAATAACATTTTGTATATATGAAGTGCTTACAAATTCAGCAGTTACAACCACTGTAAAAGAAAACGCAGTGTGAAGTTGAGCTTTTAGGAGATCACTCATATCAGACTCACATCTTAAGCAGCTTGGAATAGTTGTTTGGAAAAGGGTTTTTGTGATCTGTTGTACACTGTTGGTCAAGATCTCCCTACCATGCAGACATGTCGTCTCGGCTGAAATTATGTTGCGCCTGTTGTTACCCTGCAAACTGTAATGTCAAATTTTCCCTCTATTAATGAGTTGTAGCTGAGAACCCGAGACCACCACAATATTAAATGACATTCCGCTCAACCAAACTGTTTCATTTGACATTTCCACAAGTAGCTTGTCCAAAGATAACTAAATAAAGACAGTCTGGGGACAGGTGATTTACGGATGATTCACTATATGCGATGGTCAAATAAAGAATTGCCGAACACAAAATAGACATTGGGTACAGTACCACCCCAATGCAATCCATAGATTATGAATTTGTTTTTGTTTTTTTTTAAACTGGTGCACTTTTAACAGTTTCAGCATAACAGAAAAAAAGACATGTTTTAGATAAATCAATTAAATGAATGGTACAGAAACGTAACAGTTCAAATGCAGATTGATTAAAACTGAATGTTATTAACAGATTCTCTTGAACTCTTATATGTAGCCAAAAGGGTACTATAGGTACTATAGGAACCAGCCAAAATAATGGCATGATTAACTTGATTATTACCATGTTTTATAAATAAAAATGGCAATGCTGACCCAGAGATTTCATCTTTTTTATTCCATGCATTCTTCTTCCTTGTCAAAACAATTCAATTCGACGTGACTATTTTGGAGGTGGGTGGTTCGGGTGTGTTATGCTAGTAGCGGCTAATGTAGCCTGGAGCCTCTGGTCTTCATCATAGATAAGGAGCGGGCTACAGAGGTTTGGTAAGCTCACCTCTTCCCCGTGTCTTCCGCGGTACATTTTGCTGGTGTGGCTGCCAGTGACACCAGAAAGCGCAAAATCCCTCCACCACTTCTGCCTGACACCCGTCACAGGTACACTGCTTTCAGGTGTCGCAGTTCATCTTGTGGCTGTGTGAGTGTTCAAGCACTCTTGAATTGTGTACTCTCGCAGTTCTACATTGACAACAGCTGAGGTCTACCTTCGGTCCCATTTCGTGCAGAGGCGTAGCACAGAATTCTGGACCCTGTACATACAGTAGGCATTCACTATGGGCCCCTCCCTACATCCACGACTATTCATTCTAGTATCTTTGTGGGCCCTCCTCACATGATGGCCCTATATACTCAGTCCCCTTTGTTCCCCCAGTCCTACAACCCTGGTCCCATGACCTTGATACATTTTTTTCCGTCCCCGGGATGGCGGGACACCCTTATGTTGGAACCCCGATACAACTACTTCCATCAGTTTTCGTGTGTTCAATCATGTGCAACACAGTGAATGCTTTCAGAAGACACTGTCCAAGAGTGCATGCTGTTATCCCTTAATCTGAATTATTAATTCCGTCAAGACTACTGTGGCCATGGTAAAGTATAAGCACTTCAAAAGTATGACACAGGTATAAATACTTTTGCTGTTATATGTGGTCGAACGAAATGTTGTACAAATAAAGTTTATTTCATGCATTACGAACCCCTTTACGTGAATGAACATGGGTTAAGGTGTGAACTGTTGAACTGGTGAACCACCTGCTCATTTACAGACGCTACTGGTTTATGCCAGTCCCAGACAGACTTGAGTCTCATAGTCCGAATACACATCTGGCAGGTCCTCATCGCCACCCTGCTGTCAGAATGTCTGCACCTGTATTTAGAGCAAGTGCCCTCCATATCACACATGCTACATATTTGCAGTGCCTGGTTTCCGCCAGTGTATTGCAAGCCCGGCAGCTCGCCAGGCCTAAGTTGACCCCCCTGATAATGATTTTTTTTGGTGGGCCTTTTTTTAGGTGGCTAAAATACGTTTTGCTGCTGCCCCATCCACAGCAGTACATTGTTTAGCTTCTGTGCCGGTACTCCAGCTTGCTTCTCCGAACTGGGGGTGTGCTGACCGCCATCTACTGTAGGTAATACACTGACTATGAATAAGTAGCTCTTACAATCCCACTTCAAAAAATCTGAACTATCCCTCTAAACATCTAATGCAGATGAGTGTGGTTAGGTTTACTTTAGTCTTCAGTTTGTGTATTTCTGCAGGCTTTGATATGTCCTGCACAGTCTAAGAAAGCTTTTCTTTTTCCACCACCTGTGTGAACTTAAAGGCTTCCGCCTTGATCTAGACTCAGGTACAAATATCTGAACCAATGGCTAGGTGCTGTTAGCTGGAACATGTTGAAGGCTTTTCCCTCCACCTCTTACATGTATGTAAATGACAGCCACAATAAGAGACACCAATAAACATGAAGCACAGCCCTGCTTTCTGCTTGGTGTTAAAGTAGCTTGTGTTCAGATGCAGTTCAAGCAGAGAGCATTCCTTGTCTGTTATCCTAATATCCTGTTAAAGTCTCAAATGTCTTAATAGTTTATACACGTGTGAATAATAATGTTACATCATCAGACAATTTAAATCAGTCAGTAGAGAGGGTTTGTCAAGGCACCACATCCAAAATTCCCAGATATTCATTATCAAAGTTACAGACCAAAGGATCTCAAGGAGACATGTCTTCCTCATATCCATTGTATTGGGTCTGCACACTTGGTACAATGTTATGGCTACTATCTGTAAAAATGAGAATTTGGAGTGTTGGCAATCCAAGATGTCTGAAGAATCCAAAGAATTATTGAGATAGATGTATAGATAAATCAGTTTCAGGACCAGGGCTACTGTTTAGCTATGGTTGGTTAACTGGGAGTATTTAGGATGGATTAAGGAGATACAACTGTCTGCAGGGAGCTCATTTCTTGGAAAGGAAAAAATACAATAATGAATATCAGGGGAAAATGCTTTTGATTGTGCTGCTGACAAGGTCAGTCAGTTAAGATTTTTTTGCGCTATCTATCAGACATTCAGCCATTACTGAATTCTTGTCCTGTTTTTTTTTTTTTTGCAAAGACTTAAACCTAAACAATCTGAATAGGAGCTGAAGTAAATTCTCTGAGGCTCCATCTTTGCCTTCTCTCACTTTCTAAAAGGCTTATCTCTTTTTTTTTCTCGCAGTTTCTCCCTAGCTCACTAGCAGTTTCCCCTTCATCTTTGAAAGTCCCTGTGTAACTGATATAGATTGATATGGAACCTCTTCTGCTGAGCGATGTGAATTAGCCTCAGTCAAGCAGAAGCTCTATTCATTAACTTAAGCCTGGGCAACTGTGGAACAAAGTGCCTCACTCCTCTAAAGCGCCGGCACACAATGCCTAATAAGTCTTTACGTGCTGTTAGGAAAGCTTTGAAAGGAAGGCTGAAAAGTCTGACGCTCCCCCCTCCTCTTCCCGTTTACACTGAGTGCAGATTGTCATTTATTGAAAGCTGTAATGGGAAACAGGGCTGTGCAAGCCTCTGTACGCCTTTAATAGCTCTGTGAAACATTAAAAGTGGGGAATTTATTAGGGTGCTTTTTAACTAATGAATCAGGGTCTACGCGTCCTGCTCTTGCCACTGTGGTAAAAGCCTTCTTAATTTATCTGAATAAATATGTTACTCAGTGTGTTGTGAGTGAGAGCAAGTGGCACTCTTTAGTGGTACTGATGGACCAAATGCGCACAGAAACGTACACCACGACTACTACTTCTACATTGCTGGTGTACCTCATAATACTGACAGCAGAATGAACACTGGAACTCAAATATAGACAGAAGTCTTGACAGCAAACACAACTGCATTTATTATGCACTACTAATTGATAGAAATCCATTCAAGCTGCTAACACATTCTGAGAAATGAGACATTGCAGCAGATAAACTTTCTATAGAGGGAGAAGGATCAAGGAATGCAGAAAGCCTTGCTCTTTAGCTACTACAGGAGAGCTGTAGTGGGCGTGGGGGGGTTGAAAGGCATACGTAATGAATGACTCTTCCCTCCCAATTTGTACTGTGTATCTTTCTGCGGCTTGACACTTAAAAGGCTGTTATTTCATGATTTTCTACTCTGTGTTGTTTATCCCTCACTCAGACAATTATGGTGTCAAATACAGTCATTGAACGTAGTGTAAATTCTTGAATAAAAGCTGGTATTCAAATAATGGCAGTCTCAACAAAAGCAAGCATGAACAAATAAAGTGGGTCCCTAATAAAGTACAGCTATTAGCATTAATTAATGGCATTAATTGTATCAGTAGAACAGAGTAATGTCATATTCATTACTCTACCTATCTGAGTTTCTCTTTTTGAAAAAAATACTCTTTTCATTCACTTCTGGCAAAAGTTTCACATAAAAAGCTTTTAATCTGAAACATCTGTGCAGGAATGCATCTGTGTTGAGTTTCACTGACAACATCTTAACACCAGTCAGAAACCCCCCCCCAGAAAAGTAGAACTGACTTCAGTTAATTTGCGAGTGAAACAGTAGTTTATTAAAGACAGGCCTCTATGCCTACCTAATTTTCCTTTTTTGATAAATACACTCAGTGGCCACTTTATTAGGTACACTTTTCTAATACTGGGTAGGAGCCCCTTTTGCCCCTAGAACAGCTTGAATTTTTCGCAGCGCTGGAAAGAGTCTTTAGAGATTCTGCTCCATGTTGATGTGGTAGCATCACACAGTAGCTGCAGATTTGTCAGCTGTACATTCATGCTGTGAATCTCCTGTTCAACCACATCCTGAAAGTGCTCTGTTGGACTGAGATCTGGTGACTGTGGAGGCCACTGAACTCATTGTCATGTTGGTGGAACCAGCTTGAGATCACATGTGCTTTGTGACATTGTGGGTTATCCTGCTGGAAGTAGCCACTACAAGATGGGTAGACTGTGGCCATAAAGAAATGCACATGATCAGCAGCAATACTCAGGTAGGCTGTGGCATTTAAACAATGCTCAATTAGTATTAATGTGTACCAGGAAAATATTCCCCACACCATTATGCCACTACCACCAGTCTAAACCGTTGACACAAGGCAGGATGGATTCATGCTGTTTCCACACAAGTCTGACTCTACCATCTGCATGTAGCAGCAGAAATCGAGATTTGACGGACCAGGCAACATTTTTCCAATCCTCTACTGTTTAGTTGTGGTGAGCCACTGTAGCCTCAGTTTCCTGTTAATAGCTGACAGGAGTTTAACCCACTGTGGTCTTCTTCGGCTGTAGCCAACCAACTTCAATGTTCCATGTGTTGTGCATGAAACTATTGCTGCAGATGTTTCATATTGAAAGCCCACCAGGAATTGAAAGGATTATGCCATTTGAGCTACTGGAAAGCTTTTGATGTGAAACATCATCCAGGAAGTGTTGAGATCCATTGATATACAAGCTTGTTTCAAATAAAGGCTTGAGATAAATAAAGGCTACTGTTTGAGAATGTATGAGAGGGGATGGATTGCAGTGATGGTAAAATAATCATTTAGAGCATTACGCCCCGCTCTTCTCGCCTTTATGTCTCCTATCCACCACTCAAATTGGAAGGTTGATGTCCAAACATGTGGAAAAGATGCAGTTCAAGGTGTCAAATGGAGGTCTGCTGTCAAGTACTTTCAGTCTCAGCTGATGGTAACAGGTGGGCAGGCCTGGTGCTGTTCATTCATTCACTCATTCTAGTATGTTCCACCAATACCACCCTCACTCAACATCCTTTGATTCTCCCGGCTGTTGACAGCTTGCCCTCTCCTTTCCTTTACACTGGAAGCAGCCAGTGTATAAGCACATGCCTGCAAAGATGAGGCAGAACTGAACAGCCCTCCATCCATAATTAATCCACCTTGATTGCATTTCCTCATCCAGTTTTGATGTGGTTCCCCCACAGCACATAACTGCAGCTCTGTGTGTTTGCTAAGCATAACCTGTGAATCTTCAAGGCTTCTTTGAAGGAGTCAAGGGTTCAAGGCTTTTACATTCCTGTCTGATGGAGTGACAGAACATTCAAATGGCACAGCAATAGCACATCACCTTAAAAGTCTACCTATTGCCTGTGAGCCACTGAAAAAGGTGTGTGTATTGTGTTTCTTCAAGTCTATATTTAAATTAAATGTATTATGTTTTACTACATTTGTAAATTTTGGGGCCTCGTCTTATTTTAGTTTAGTATTTTGATTATTGTTAGTTTTAGTCCAAGTAAACTCTAAATTTAGGTTATATAAATTATACATATCATTATATAAAATCATATTTTAAATGTAATTTTTGCCATGGATCAAGTGGTAAAATCTGTGTAGTGACCTTTCATCAGGCAGCCTGAAAGTTTGTTTAGTTTTGTTTTAGGTTTTCCTCTGTGGAGATTACAACAAAAGCCCATACTTGATACACTGTAATATTAATTAAGATTCAATCATATGAAGGGGATCGGAGCAACTTAAACACATTCTCAAGTGTTTGATGACATTGGAAATTATGTCATTGCACACAATCTGTAAAAGTAGGCTGTCTTGTATTGTCTCTCTATCTCAGGCTCCATTCCTCACCTGTGCTCCTGCTTTAGGAGTAGTTACAGATGTTTGTATTGAGATTCAAATAAATCTCTCCAAAAAAATTAACTGACTCACTAATGACCTCGTAGTAGCCTGTGGGATAATCACCTGTTGCAACAGATTTTTGGGATATCAAATCTAACAATTTTTTACCTCTAATACGTGGTGAGGTTGTCTTGGATTGCACTATATTATAAGGTGTCCTTATGATTTTATCCACTGTTACAATAATCGGATAATGAATAATCGGAATGAACCATGACTCTCTGACCTCCTAATTTAGTTGTTTACTAAGGTGAAGTACAGGCAACCATCAACTATATCCATACAAGCGGTTCTTTCAAAAGAATGTTTTGAGCATATTGAAATAGCAAAAACTGTCTTCAATGTATTTTCATTATGAAAGTATCAAAATACCCTCCCAACCTACAGTATAGGGTCCAGAACATTTGCTACTGGGTTCAGCTCCTTAAGTACTTTCTAACCACTAACAAGTACATTTGTAGTCTTGAGAATGACAGCTAATGATAGCACGAATGAATTAATGACAATAAAGTAAAATAAAATGTCAACCATTAATTAGGCCTGAACAACTAATTACTTTTATATTAAAACTGATTTGAGTGCAATTGTAATTGTAAGAGCCATGATTTTAACAACACACTACATTATCAACAATGTTTTACGAGGCTGTAGGAAGTGAAAGTCACCTACAAATTTAATTATCTGTTGCTAATTAAGGTGTTAATTACTCCCGTTGGCTGAAATACATGCTACTGCTCTTGGATGTTTATGCTGTTGCATGCTGGTGTCTGTGTTATTTACGCTCGGCCAAAGAGGTTTTTGTTGAGAAAGAAGAACCACTCATGGTCATTTTGATGTTTGAAAAGACAGATTGTGGACTGTGGATTTTTGCTCTCTTTCTCTCCATAAAGAGTTGGCAAACTTCAGACTTCACAGCAAATCATATTATCGTTTTCAGCTCATCAACTTCAACCTCTGAATTAGGACGTCAGTGAGAAAAACAAAAAATAAACTTCACAAATATGATGTTTGAGTTTATTGAAAATAAATAAAATTAATCACATTATAGTAAGAAAAACTCACAATAACATACTTATTATTGATGTTGAAATGTAAATAATTAGTTGTATGATGTTGATGGGACTGAGATGCAGGGTAGGCTGTTGTGTGTGGGGTTTTTTTTAGATTTTGGGGCTCACAAGGCTCTTGGTGCTTCTTCAGCAGGTGCTTGTGAATGAAGTGATGGATTACCTCACTCTTTGCTATCTCCATCCTACTCCCAGCTCTCCCTCTCCCTTCTTTGTGCCCACTCCCCCTCTTCTTCCTGCTGCTGCTGTTCTGTAGGGAAATGAATGGGCCTCCTGTTTGCTGCATCCGCATCTCACTCTGTCAAACTCCACCATGCATCTGGTACGGAGGGTTGGTGTGCATGTAGTTGCTCAGCATGCACGTGGATCCATAGGATTGGCTCTGGAATTGACAGTGTGTGTGTGTGTTTGTGAGTGTGATTGTGGGGGTGTTTTTGGCCAGGTCATTTAGTACTCTGCATGCAGGCTTGGAGCAGGCTGATAAGCTGTTTGCAAAAACTGGCAATTAAAAGTTGATCAGGCTGTCAATTCAAATGGAATGAAATGGAACCAGAAAGTAATTAAAAGGATGGCATGAAAATGACAACAATTATATCTCTTAGCTTCCCATTACCGATGCACAGAGGAATTTAATTAGTTAGGAGCTCATATAGTGACTCATACAGTAAACACACAATAACACACTGGTGGCTGCTTCTTCTGTATACACACAGAATGGCCATCTCAGTTTCACTATTAAACCTACCGACAGGGAGGCCAATGATATGGACAACGCTGGTGTTTAGCTGTTGCTGTTGAATCATTAGTGTGATCTATGTGGGTCCAATTACTGTGTTTTAAGTGGCTGGTGGATTGGCGGGATATTCCCAATTCTCCCAGTTTGCCCATATGGCCGTAGGCTGTGTATCTACTGTGTTAATGAGCCTGTCAGCTTCCATCCCACTCAGCGCTGGCCGAGATGTGCCGATGTGCCTTCTTATGCACACAATATATACTGCTAAGACCGACTTTATAGACAACATACAAAGCTAACTCGCTCAGTCTGCTGTCTGTATTTCCTTATACAGAAACATTCACTCAGTCTTTCTCTTCTCATGTGCAGCCAGAGATTGCTCATTGCCCAAATATCTTGCATAGTCCAGAAAATTGTGTGGTTGTGTTGTGTAGCAAGGCAGAGTCCTGCAGAAGCCAGCTGGGTTTAAAGATTGGTTCTGCCCCAGACTCAAACAGCCGCTCTCATTAGAGACTTTTTATTTAACCCTGCTGCTGAAAGGTTGACCACCAGATGTGTACGGTTCTATATTAGCCAGCTGGGCTCTGCAGATATTTCACTCCTTATTTTAAATGCTGCGGCCTTGCTATAAACAGGCGGATGCTTTCGGCTGAAAGTGGCCAGTAACACTGATTTGCAATAAAGCAGCAAGTTGGTTGTCATAACTGGTCCATGTTTTATTTGGTTTTGGTGGCTGGCTTCAGAGATCTGATTGTAACAAAACACAAGGCTACTGGAGTCCTACACTTGAATGCTGTATCTGGGGAAAAGAGAACAAATGAGCCTGTTGGCTCTGGATGTGTTTTCTTTGAATTTCTACTTGATAAAGTCTTCTCAACCCCTGTCAACTTAATTAACTTGGCTTTTTGCCTTGTGATGTCAATTTGACTTTCTGGCTCAAAGTCTGCCTCCTGCTTGAATGACTTAATGTGATAGTGATGAGGTCTAGTCACTGACTGATTGGTCAGCTGGGTAATGCTGTATAAACTTGACTGTTACACAGCATAAATGTTATTTTGTGTGCAGTGTTGGGCTGTGGAACAAAATAAAAGGAATAGTGTACGATATAATGAGATGACAACACCACAAACTACAGGATTAGACTTCAACTCTTCTCATACAGTCTCAACAAAACATAAAGATTAAAAGCTTTATTGACAATTTTCTCTAATTAAATATGATAGCTAACTTTTGATATAACTTCTTTAGGCCAACCGTCTAGTCATTGTTGAGCTGGTAGATCAGATGTGATACTGATTCTCAAGATCTGCGTGAGACTACCAGCAACCACAGCAGATGATTGCAGATGAAGACGTTTGTTAATTGATCCAAATGCCATTTTATGGGCGTGAGATATTTGCTGATGTTTACAAACCAATAGTCAAGTATTCACAAAATTATATTATTAACATTTTATATTACCTAAAAATGCAAGGCATCAACAATAACAATGGTGGGGCACCCTGGAAGCCTAGGGGTTAAGGTACCAACCATGAAACACAACATCTCCAGTTTGCATCTGACCTTTGTTGCCCGTCTATCCCCATTTCTCTCTCCCCCAATTTCTCGTCCTCTCTCTCCACTGTCTGCAATCACAGAAAGGCATAAAACGCCCTCCAAAAAAGTACTTTCATTTATGATTGTTATAAACACTGTCCTCACCAAAGTAATTGCTGAGGTCTGGGAACATGGCAAACACGAGTAGTCAGATGAACAGGTTGAAAACCAACATTTTATCCAGATTATCTAAACCACTTTATTTTGAGGCTGAACTGAAAGTGAGCGCTCCTAAAATGTTGGTAACAATCCCTGATTGCACAGAAAAATTGTGAGTGCGCACAACAACAGTAAGTACAGTAAGTTAAAGTCAAAGCAAGAAGTGGGCCTGTAAACTGTAATGGATGTTTACAACAGTCAGTTTGGGTAATAATGTGACTGCTCACCTTCATTTTCTCTTCCAAATAAGTTTGTCTAACCTGGATGTTTGTATTCAACCTGTCTGATCGTCTGACTGCTTGTGTTTCTTGACCAGTGAGATTTCTTTGTAGTGATGTCCCCTTTTCCAGGGTCTCGGCGATTAATTTGGTGAGTACAATATTATCATTCCCTAATAGAACAGATGGCCCAAGCTACGAAAGTAAAACCCAAGTTGGAAAACACATTCTGTATTGATTCTACTGGATTCCATATATGGAATGAAACCATAAATGAAGAAATTAACAGCGTAATACAATTTTATGTAGACAGAAACTAAAGTAGACTGTAGAGTGTAGTGTAAACAGGTTGGTGATGACAGCTAAGGATCCGCTTCCACTTACAAGGAAGAGAAAATGGTGAGAAAATGGTGAGAAACAGCGGAGGACATGCTCATTGTGCTGCAGATTAGCCAAAGTCCGTTCAAGTCATTAAAAGAAAATTTGAAATGGTATTTTTACAGTCTGATATTCATTTAGTTTTTTTCGTTCGATTCACATCAATTTTAATATTCAAAATACATACTGATGAATTCCCTATTTTTTCCATTACGGAGAGCAAGGTTTTGCCAATGTAGGGCTGGTCCTATATGTTAACAGCTGCATAATGTCCATTGCAGTACAGTAACTAACTTCCCACAACACTGACATCATGCCCTCGAGACAAGCTTTGGCAGGCACAGCTGGATCTCCAATTGGAAGATGTGTGTGCATACATTAACATAACAATGAAGCCAGAGAGGTTTTAAGGAGAGAATAAAAAAGCACTGAAGATTTCCAAAGATCATTAAATGATGGCAAATTTCTATTTACAACATGTATGCTTTACCTCAAGGTGAATTCTGGGGCAGGCATACATTTGCATGGATTAGCATGTTAAAGGAGTGTGGGGACACTGGCTTTTCGTTACAAACAGACAAAGTCGATAAATCAAAATGAGGGCCAGCCGCTCAAGTGATTGTTGCGCCTCTCCGGTCACCACAGAGACACAGGAATGAGTGTGCAGAAGCTTCGCAAAATGGGGTGAAGCTCAGTGGTCCATAATTTAAAAATGAATATTTATAAGTAGGACCCCAGTGGACTTGGCCTTGGGGGAAATAATTTGGTAGACAGGAGGAGACTGGAATCACCATCCCTGTTCAGAGAGAGTAGAAACAGTCCTGCAGTCATTGTGAAAAGAATGTGCTTTAGTAACATCCATACTGTACCTTAACTTGTTTAGTTGTGGAAGGAGTGCAGTTAGTGGCAGCTGTTCATGTGAAGTTTGAGATATAAAGGCATATTTGGTATTTTTCAAAATACGAAAGTTTTTGAAACAGTCTTGGATTGGGAGCAGGGCGCATAATACGTAACTTTTGTCTCTTTAAAATATCTTAGCCACAAAAACTGTGAGCCATTTCTGTCTAAAACAGTAAATCTTTGCCTTTTTCAGTACGGGATCACCTGCTGCTGACTCCTCGTCTGAATTTTCCTCTCAGCACAATGTCTGGACTCACAGCTTTTAAGAGAGGATTCATATTTAATCTATACAGGTCCCACACATCGGGGAGAAACGTAGACAAATTAAATCCATTAAGAGACAGATTGAATGTTTTTTTTTTGTTTTGTTACAGTAATAAAGTAATTATCATCATTTAGCCAAGAGGCAAAACCTCTCATTTTTCCAGGTTAATCTTATAACCTGTAAAGCATCTTAGCTTTAGAGATTCCTGGGATTGAGACAGCAAAATGTCATCTGCATAAAATGCAATATAATGCTGTTCCAAACTCAAGGGTTCTTGATAGGTTCTGCAGGTTTCTCAATAGCTAGAACGTACGATAATGGAGAGAGGGGACAACCTTGACGTTGTTCCTCTTTCCATCGGGAAATCCTGTGAGGCTATTCCAGAACTTTTTGAATTCTATGGTATTAGAGGATATGAGTTATTTTTTCCTTAAAAAAAGGAATAATTTGTTTGCTTCATTTTCCACGAAGACAAGCGGTAAGCTAAGACGATGGACAACAGATGAATCCTGTGGAAAGCTGTATAGGCACCGTTGCTATGGTTCCATATTGCTATGAAAGCCTCCTGTTAGCTCTCAGCTAACACAAATACATATACAAAACTCTCTCCTTCCTGGTGATCAACATTTGAGAAGGGTAAACCATAGAAAAGGCACATTTACATAGAGTGCAGTTGCGGTGACCAAATGCAACTTAATGGCTGCAAGTCTTGAGCCCTGAAAATAAATTAAAACCACCTCAGAGTTTACCAACAGCCAAAGCAATGGGTGTAATAGTTTTTTACACATCATTTCTGAGCTGTTTCATTTTGTATCCTTTCAGATAATATTTGGACACAACTGAAAAGCTTGGAATGGCTGTAATCAACTTCTTGTCCATTTGCATTTGCCAGGTGGAGCCTGCAAATGTAGCCAACTTTTTGTTTACCATACACACATTTCAGTGTTCTTTCTGTAGGAAATAGCGTATTGGTTTGTTACTGGCAGTGGGTATTGCTGGTAATCAGCAGTCTATATGAAACACAAATCAGCCAAACTATCACATAGTAGTGTAGCGTGCCAAGCTGTTCATCAGAAGCCCCCACACCTCCCCCTCCCCAGCACCTAGGTGAAACCACAGCAGTCCTTCACTCCTTCCAGCTTAAGTGGACTCTGATAAAGTTGCTCTTTGATGCATTAATGGCCTCTTCCTCCCTACTGGGCTACAGGGGCCAGCTTCCGAACAGCACCCCACATATCCTCGCCTGACATGCACTCTTTAATTATTTCTTTCTATGAGTGTTGGAGCGAAACGAGGGGAAGAGGAAAGTGATGACATACTTCTAATTGAATACTTGAATAAATAATACTGCTGTCTAAGCTTAAGGCATCCTCGACCAGCCGTACTGGGAGAGAGGTAGAATGCAGAGGAAGCAGAAAGAGGGTAAAATGATGGAGGAAAAAATAGATATGGAAGTAGAAAACATACCTGGACCTACAGTGACCTCTATTGTACAAGATTTCACCGGAACCTGTTTACATCATTAGCCTCTGAATTTTGAAATTACTTGGCTTTAGTCTTAATAGTGGTCCCGCTAGTTTTCCAGAGCTTAATTCTTTATGGTCAGTCAGGATTAAACAGTATCAAACTGTCAACCTGCCAACCTGCATTACAATATATATGTTTCCACCAGTTTTATGTTTATTTTCAGTTTGTGCATGCATGGAAATGGGGGGTGGATCATTAACAGAAGCTGCAATACCAGCTAATGGAAACTGCTGGTCTGATTGAACACCACATGGTACACATAGATAAGAAATGACAAAATCATTCAAAAGGAATTATGATCCATATCTTCTCATAAAAGGTTGCCAAAAACTCAGAAATATAAATACAACTTTTTTGTTTTTTGGTTCTGCAAGTCATTTATGCATGCTACTGTTGCGCCTGAATTATTTTGTTAAAAATGAATGACAATGTACTTCACCCGTGCATGTGGCATGGACTAAGGACTAAGAACAATGACAGACTACAAAGTCCCCCTCCTTGTCAGTCTCTAGCAGGTGAGCTTAACAACTTTTATGCTCGCTTTGAGGTCATTGGCAGCCAACAAGCCAAAACATCTGAAGCAGAGGTTGCTGGATGGAAGGGGGCACCTTCCACACCTATAAACTGCTGCACTAGGAGAGCAGCAGGACCAAACGGTATCAGTGGGCAGGTCCTCAAACTATGCACTTACCAACTAATGCTGGTGTTCACAATGATATTCAGCCTGTTCCTGGCTCATTCTGTCATACCCACATGCTTCAAGAAGTCCAAGACCAGCCTGCCTGAACGACTTCCGCCCGGTGGCACTCACCTCTGTGATGATGAAGTGCTTTGAGCGGCTGATCAAGGACTACATCTGCTTCTCACTGCTCAGCACATTGGACCCGCTACAGTTTGCCTACAGTCCCAACCGATCAACAGAAGATGGCATAGCACACGTCCTCCACACCGTCCTATCCCATCTGAACAAGAGAGGGAGCTCTGTGAGATTGCTGTTCATTGACTACAGTTCAGCATTTAACACCATAGTTCCCTCCAGGCTCATCACAAAACTCAAGGACCTGGGATTAAACACCTCTCTGTGCAAGTGGGTCCTTGACTTCCTGACAACATTGCAGCACCCCAGGGCTGCTTTTTGAGCCCCCTGCTGTACTCCCTGTACACACATGACTGTGTAGCCACTTTCGACTCCACTTTGAAAAGGCCTACCTGAAGGAAGTAGAGGACCTGACCCTCTGGTGTCAGGACATCAATCTCCTCCTGAACGTTAGCAAGACTAAGGAACTGATAGTGAACTTTGGGTAGAAGCAGGGGAGGAACCACGCTCCCCCTTAAGATCAACAGGTCCTCGGTGGAGAGGGTGGACAGCTTCAAATACCTTGGTGTGCACATCACTGAGGGCCTGACCTGGATGCTGCATACTGACTCTGCTGTGAGGAAAGCAAGGCAGAGACTGTTTCAACTCAGACTCTTGAGGAAATTCCAGGTATCCCCTCAGATACTGAGGAATTTCTACTCCTGCTCCACCTAGAGCGTCTTGATGGGGAACATCACTGCCTGGTACAGGAAGGGCTTCTACCCTCAGGCCACTAGGATCCTAAATGAGGACACTGCCTAAGACTATTTTTACTTACTTATTTTTCATTTACTACTACTTAGTTACTTACCATAGTTACTTACCATTTTATTGTTATTTATTACTCATTTCTATTCTTTATTCTTATTCTATTTTACACTTATTTTTATTGCACAATTGAAGGAGCTAACGGTCATACATTTCACTATATATGCAAATGAACTTGAACTTGAACTCATCTCTGCATGTTATTGTTGAACCTGAATTATTTCTAAAATTGTTCACACAATTCCCACGCTCCCTCTATTGTGTTAAAAAAGACTGACTGAGTGAATGAATGAGTGTACTTGCATTCACCCGTGCATGTCTAAACACAAACAGTAGATTAAATGATATTGGAGCCACCGTCACCACCAGAGGACCCTGCGTTCTGAGAGCTGCAGTGAACAGTGTCCTTTGATCAATGAACAGTACAGTACTTTTTTTCTGTTTAAATCAATATATTATTCAAAATGTGGGTGTTGCTCTTTGAAAATCTGAAGATAGGAAGGTCCTTATTATGCTCAAAGCTGTGTTCCTACATTCTACATCCATGTCATTAACAGAATCAGATTTTTACTTGGTCTTTAAATGTGTTTTTTGGCTGTACACATTCTGTTCCAGAAGGAAATGATTCACCTGTGCAGCAGTTGGATGTTTTCACTCTCCCGTATGTGTATAGTGTGTCAGTGTCTGTGCGCCTGTGTGTGTGGGGGGGACCAACTGTCCTTCACAGTGGCCATTTCTCTACTTATCAGAGGCAGTGTGAGATTGAGGGCCATCACCCACACTCTGTTGCCATAGTGAAGGCAGACGGAGGGCAGCTTGAGTGACAGCTGATCCCACCACACACATTTTCTCCTCCTTCATGCTTCTTGATGCTCCACTTTCTGTGCATTTACCTCATACACGGTGGCTCAGTCACTGACACATGCATCTGATTACTTGTATTTCATGTCAGTACACTGGGTAGAAGATTCTACTGTGTGTTTTTATCAAAGAAAATATGGTCGCATTTTATTGTAGTGCCCCAAAATATTGACATTACCCATAGTTCACAGCTGAGTTTCAAATCATTAGCTTTTAAGGAAATAAAAACGAATGATATTGCATCATATATTTTTCATATACGTCATTTATTGTGATGCCACTATAAGAATATTACAATTACATTATTATGATAATCAGATGATAATATGATTAGGGACAATAAGCTAGATTGAGGAATCAATTAATAGGGATCAAAATATAAATGAAAATCAATAGTTTTGTAAATAGTTAATTTTAAAATGGTACATATACTCATTATAAATTCAAATATTCTGTAGTTTTGATTTTTCAGGTGTTCAGGTGATTGGCAGAATGCTTATTTATTAATGAGGAAATCTAGAGAAGATTTATGATGTTTACTTGAGTAACAATCAACAAAGTGAAATGCAGTATACACTATTATTTTTGTAATACAGCTGAAACAATTGACAGAAAATTCAAGTCAATTTCAAGGAAAAATGTAAAAAATGTAAATAGTTTGATGATATCCTGGAACCTTTGATATGTGGTGCCCCTCTTTGGGGGTTTGGTGCCTTGCTCAAGGGCACCCCGGCAGTGCCCAGGAGGTGAACTGGCACCTCTCCACCTACCAGTCCACACTCCATACTGTGGTTTGTGCCAGCCACCCTCCGGTTCCCAAGCGAAGTCCCTACGGACTGAGCTACTGCTGCCAAAGAACAAAAAGGAACCCCTATTGCCTTTCATTGTTATCCAGTAGGGGGCAATCTAGACCGATACTAAAGAAAGCATTGTCATTAGTTTTAATGAGGAAGTGGAAGGGAGCTGATTCTTCTTTTAAGGAAGGTCACAATAAAAAGTTGGATTTTTATTCAAATGGGTACTGTAATTCTTCTATCAAAAATAAGGACAAGAAATATTACTTTTCAAAAACCTTTAGTATTACATAGTTCACATGATATTTCTTACAGACTGCTGTATGATGAGTATATTACAATGATGTGTTAACCCTTGTTTATTCTCTCCTTCCTTCACTTCGTTTGCTCAGATCGGGCAGCTGGTGTTCAAGGGGATGAAGCGTCTGAACAGGATCCAATCCATGGTGTTTGAGACAGCCTACAACACCAACGAAAACCTTCTCATCTGTGCTCCAACTGGCGCCGGCAAGACCAACATTGCTATGCTGACCGTCCTTCATGAGATCCGCCAGCATCTGCAGCCCGGTGGCATCATCAAGAAGGAAGAATTCAAGGTCTGACACACACACAAATGTACAAACTAGAGATCCGCAATATGGGGTCGCTTATTGCTGCTATGGTGGATATCATGCAGTTTGATTACACATTACACTGGTTGTTTGTAGGAAGCCTTTTACCTGGACTGACTGTAATATGTATGTCTGGCTGTCAAGCAAAATCACAGTCAGAATTTAAAATAATTTCTGTGTAATGTCTAAGAATGTCTGCGATAACTGCTTAATGTTACCAGTGTTACTCCACTCCAGAGTCTCTCAACATGCCTCATGGAGGTTAGGCATGCTCCTTGCTGAGACTCACATACCCCATGCAGAGATTCACATCTGATCTTTGGAGCTTTGGATTTGAATTTCAGGCCGCGTTTAAACAGGAGCTTTCTGATAGTTTTAAGTCAAGGACAGCTGCATTTACTTGATTACGTTTCCTCCAAGAGGCCTCGTCCGTTTTGCTGATTTCTCCATTCAAACATTGGCTAAAAATGCTTAACACTAAAAACTAAAACAATGAATGAATGTACCTTTAATTGCTATATTTTTGACAGCTGTACACCAGCATAAACAACTCTCCTTGGGTTTTGACCAATCAGGAACCTGTACCAATTTAAGACTGGTCCTCGGTACTCATCCCTAGTTTAATAAATGACATGATAACGTTGTTTTGCATCTATTTCAACAACATTTGGAGGTGCACCATACATCTGAAGTGCTGCTGCAGTATTTTAGTCATGCTGGGGATGAAGAGAGTCACAGTACATCAGCACTTCCACTCCTCTCTCTATGAACAATCTGTATCTAAAACACAACAGAACAGAAAAAAATATTATAGCAAACCATCAAAGGAAAGTTATGTTGTATGCTTTTCTTAAAGCCCATGAAAACTTGGTTTCAAATGTTAAGTACTGTATATCTGTACAGTTAAATATTCCTGACTAAATGAGCTACACTCAAGATAAAGTTCCGAAAATAACATCCTTACATTAGGTTTTATTTATTAGGAATTTAACGCTCTTAGTTAATCTGTTCATCAGGACTGTGTGGGTGTGGTTTGATCACATTTGATTGACAGTGACCTGGCAACAAACATCCCCACAACTATAATCATGTTTTGGTTCAATTCAAATATTGTTAAGTTATATTGGTGCATGGAAGAACATGACATTACCAGCCCACTTTAAGCCGGTGAGAAGAGCTAAAGATAAAACAATAGGCAGAAATCTCTAAATTACAATAATATAAACTGTTCCAACTTTAATGCAGAGCTGTTCAGCTGTCAAAAATATTTAAAATGCTTTACTAATTTGAATATTAAAGGAGCCAAATCGGGGGCCAAAAAAAAAGAGCCTTACCAACAGTACCTACATTTGCCTGCCTACCTTCATGACTACCCTCATACCTTCCTTTGTTAGACATTCTGATTGTGATTTTACTTCATGTTTGTCTGTCTTTTCATCTTTCACCATCCAGCGACTGAGTGTCGTTTTAGAAGTTTTTTCCATATTTATGAATACTTGATTTTGAAAAATAGAAGATGAAAGTGGTCGAAATTGAGAATCTTAAATATATGCACAAAGATTCAGCTATTGGCAGCTTAGTCTAAAAATATTGGTACATGTCTTCATAAACCCACAGTGTCAAATCCTAACACACAGATAAATAATTCAGACATCCAAAAGGCTTTGTTCTCTTTCATGAAGGCTTACACACACATTCACACACTCACTCACACACACAGCGTTGCACAGTACAGCCAGTGACAATAGCCGCTTTTCATACATCACCATTAAACTTTACCCATGCAAGTGGCTGGCATCATATTTCTCAATAAATTGTGATTTGTGCCGGTTGCCAGGGAACAAATGATCCCACCTCTGTTTGCTCATTTATCACCACAGTGTCCTTCCAGTCCCACTCTCCTGTAACCCCCTCCATCCCCAAGCCTACCCCCATCTTCCACCCCACTCTACTCCTATCTGTTCTGTATCCTATTTATTTCTATGTTCCCCTCTCTCTCTCTGTAGATAGTGTATGTGGCTCCTATGAAGGCCTTGGCAGCTGAGATGACTAATTACTTCAGTAAGCGTTTGGAGCCACTGGGCATCACTGTTAAAGAACTCACTGGGGACATGCAGCTAACCAAAGGAGAGATTCTCCGAACACAGGTACACATGCACTGTCACACACACACACACACACACACACACACACACACACACAGTCCAAAAACTAGCTCAAACTAAGGGTACAAAAAGCATTCCCTTCTCCAGGTTCCCCCTGCTACACATGTATGTTCTCTAGCACCCCCAAGTGGATTGGATTGTGACGTTTATTGGTGGCCATTTCATCCTTTATTCTCAAAAATGCATCAGTCACAATTCTGCCAATTACTAGTCAGAAATGTAACTACTAGATGTCTGATTTAATTGTTGTCAACTGCCGAGCGATTAATTTATAGTTGCTTTCAAGAAGACACCGCATGATAAAAGGGCCTGCTGTAAACACTCAAGTGTCTGCTGTTCCTGTACTGGCTTCATGAGTGAAAGCTTGATGTTTAAAAGACCACCGTGAATGAAATTCTGGGGTCCTTATTTGCACATAGCTATATTAGTCAACTTAAAATGACCAATACCCCGGCTTAATTATTAGCTTTGCCAAACAGTAATATACGGTTTATTCACAACCAATGTTTTAGTTTGAAAAATCTAATTGATATACTTCCTTGACAATTTAAGATTTCAGTTGGCTAAAAAATATTTCTATACTTTTTACTACTTTATTTTTAAGAAGCAACACTGTACAGTAATTCCACTACTGTCCCTTACATGGTGCATATGTGTAAAATATATTAAGTTACACCATAAAGATCCCTTTTGATAAACAAAATAGAAAAAATGCATTGCTGTTATTAGGACCAAAGGTGCTCAAATATGTGTATGATACAATTAACAAACTGCTTTTTACAAACAAATATGCACAACATTACATTACATTACATTTATTTAGACGACGCTTTTATACAAAGTGACTTGTGCATAAAAAGACATAACAGTCTCATCACCAACAAAGTACCAGTATGCAAAACTGCATATTAGGGTTAGGTGATATGGTCATTTTTTTCCCATTTTGACAACCCTGACAAAACCTGCAATAGCCAATGTATTGTGTGCTGCATAAGATGTGCACAGAAAAAGTGATCAGTCTGGAAGGTGAAGATTTTCAGTTTACTATCACATAAGACAAATAAAAGAAGCTAAATCTCACAATTAAGAAGCTGGAACCACAGATTTGTTTTTTGCTTTATTGATTTGCTCGATTAAAATGCAGATTAATTTTGTGTTGATTGACAAATCTATTTGTTTCAGCATCCTTGTATAGTGATGCAGATAAACTGAGACAGCCCACTTAGCTGCCAGGGCCATGAGGTGAAACAAATGTACCTGATCCAAAGTTTGCATGATGTCAGCAGCCTTTTCAATGTTCCTCTTCTTTTGATGATTCTGATCAGCTCACTTGAGTGCGTGTCTGACTGGGCCATGAGCTTTTCTTCAAGGGGAATAGCCATGAGCCTCAAGAACTCTGCATTGTTCTGAAATGAAAAATGAAATAAGCCTTTGATATCTTAATGACAGGAAATGTGATTGGTATGTAGGCCGGTGCACAATGTAACTTAACAGATTGACCTTAACGCTGCAATAGCAAAACGTCATTACATGTGGATGCGATGATAAACGGAACAAATATGGAAAAAATATTAAATATAAATTCTGATAGTAGTACAGTGTAATCTAATAATATTGGTACCATAATTGCTTCTTATTTGTTCTATGTTTAGTATCTTAGGACAGATATCTTTGTTAAAGTCAAAGGAGTCCTGCCAAAAGGAATAGGCTGTCTCCAGCCCTGAAGTAACCAGCTAAAGTAAAAAAATAAACAGACAAACAAACAAAAAAATCTAAGGTCTTTAAGAGCAGGGACAATACAGATTTTTCTCTTCAGTGCTCATCTAGAATTGTTTAAAGTTAAGCAGCATTACTTGTAGCTGACACTTATAGTACTAATAGTTGATACCCAGCTCAAATCTGTTGTGCCAATGTGCTCATAAACAGCTGCCGCAGTACAGGTATTACGCAATATATTTACAGTAGAGGTGCACCATTTTGCCTGACGTACAGAGCACCTCCACTAAGGTCAGAACAAATTAATACACCTTTTTAAAATATAACGTTAGTATTCACCTTCAGGGAAAATGAGCACAGGCGCTACATCACACAGCAAAGGCCATATATGATTAAGGCGATTGTTCAGACATCTTGTAGCTAATGTTAGCTTAGCTACACTGATAAGGAGAAGGAAGGCATCAAGATCAGATGCAGGAGACAGTGACTGATCGATCAGAGCAGCACATTGCAATGTCAGGAAAACAGAATCCCTCTTTACAAGTTGAAAAAAGTAGAGACAAACAGCCTAATGAGTCTCAATCAGGTGCTGGTGTGTGAGGAAAAATACTCTCCACTGTGCTGCAGGTCAGACTGCAAGCTGAAGTTAGTTTGATAATCACCACCAGTTGCTCACTGGTGAACTACAGACCAGCTTAATGATGACCATGTTAAAACTGGGTAAGGTTAGCATGATGTGATGTTAATTACAATATTAGGTTCAGGCAACAGTGTAGGTTTTTAAGTTTATAGAATCCACAAAAATAGACAGTAGTCACTAAAGCGAAAATCTTAATAAGCCTAAACCTTAACCCTAACCCTTAAAATAAAATGATTAATTCAACAACTACTCAAATACACTTTCTTCATTGTATGTATTCCTCTGTGCCATAGTGCTCCCATTGTTGTCGAAAAACTATGAAAAACACATCAATGAGCCACACTATTGCACTGGGCGACATGCTCCTTCGTTTCCATAAACACACAAAATGGAGTTTATTTTGATTCAGTTCCACATACATCATCCTGCTGCACCAGATACTCACTAGAGCTCCAAATGTGGATTAATCCGCTACTGAAAATAGTCCCCAACAAATGCACAATTTCCTCCTGTTTGAGTAACGTTTAGGAAATTACTCAGCCTTTTAAAAAAAATTACCATATTACAATAACTATTTGTGATCTAAAGCTTTATGTCTTCAGTAGGGAACAATGGGCTTGAGGATGAGTGTCACAGACTGAGTAGGGAAGTCAGGAAGTATTGAGAGACAGAGTAACACCTCTTTTTCTACAATTCAACAACATGAAATGATCCACAAATGCAAGGTGTTGTGCTTATGAAAATACGGTGCAGCAGATTAAATGTAAACCACAGGCAATCCAGAGGGTTCACTGATGCTTAAATTCAATTGTCCACTATGCTTAGGTAAAGTTACAAACACACATTGTTTCTCAGGTTTGTTTTTTCTAGCTGACCACAGCAGTTCCTTATCTGGCTGTGGTGTGCTGCTCTAATTTGTTCTGCGATAGGACCCACAGAGTGGCTCTGCTAGCACCACAACAGTCCAGATGCTAATAATAATCCAGTGACAGTCTTCTTTTACAGACAATTACTGTCACCCAGCCTGGGTCACAGCGGTTCAGAGGTCAGCTGTCAAATATTTCTTCAGTGACTTGAAAAACTTCTTTATCGGTGTGTTTGTGTCTGCAGTTGATAATTAATTTTAAAATCTCTACAGTGTTGCACTGTTAGATTATTGAGCAAGATGGTGCAATACACTGAGTCATCTGTTTTTCTATTTCTTTCTCTTCACATATTTTGTCATATTCCTTCTTTTTAATTGTGTCTGCAGTTTTTCTTTCCAAACAAATGTATGCGCACTAATATGTCCCCTAAGGCCGTGTTAATGTGGGTGCACATAATATTATGGATATTAGGCAGTTTAATTGATGAGATATCAACAGGATCAACAATTCACGTGTCACTGGGAAAACTTCTTATTAGTCTATTTCTTGTTGTAGTTAGAGTTTTCCAGGTTTCTGTGCAGTATCTCCTTTAAATAGAGCCATCCTTAGCACACTGCTTCAGTTTCACCAGACCCACCACAGAATCATAAATAATAAAAATCCATCATAAAATGTTAATTTGATTCATACATTTGAAAGACAGAGTTACTGTCACAGATATTGGTTCAGAACAGGTTGCTAAGACTGGCAAGTAAAGTTTCAGATATGTTTTTCACAGCTAACTCATGTAATATACTTTCTGACAGAATTAAAAACATGGTTGAAATGCACAAAAGTGATGCTCCCTGTGAACTACACTCGTCGCCCTGGACGGTATTTTATCTAGAGCAAAAATACAGTTAGTGGCTCTAATCTGATTCTGGATTTTTTGGGCTAGTACCAATATTTAAAGGTTTATTAAATCCAATAATGATATTTTGAACACAACAGTTTTGTCAAATAACCTTTAAATTAGGTTTTTATGGGTTTATATCCATCAGGTTAGCCAAACTACTTTTTAGTTTTGCTGTTTCTGCCATTTTTACAGAGTAAAAATGAAGTTATTGGTGCTCTTTAATAGACAAACTGTGTAAGGAGACACCGTTTCTAAGTGACCTGAAACATAGAAATCTACACATTCTAACAGTCTGTTTAGCTTTAGCCTCTTGCTCTCTTAAGGGTTTTCCTTTGTTTTCTTTATGTGTACAGTCTTAGTACAGTTTGGAAATTGAAATGGGTTCATATTGATCAGGTTAACCAAAAACACAGATACTCACTTTTAACATAACATAAGCTAGGCGTGGGCAGTATCAAGGTATTACAGTATAACAGGGTATTCATAAATCCCGAAGGTATGATTTTCAATACTGACAGAAATACAGACACTCCTCTTTCTATTAAAGTGACACGGAGATTATGGTTGGACCGATTGCCGATGGCCGACAGTCATCAACCACTGAGCCCTCTACCATCGTAACATTGTGATATAAAAGCCACACCAACAGTGGGGCGCACCCTGCCACACACACACACACACACACACACCCACACACACAGACACACACTACCACACAGAGTCCGAAATCAACACCCGGCAAGCACCAAATGTGGGTAGATTTTCCGTTTGGAGAGTAAAATCTCGTTACTGAAAGTGCAATAAAAGCTTTGCGAGTAAAAAGTCAATACAGTAACAGTAATAGCGGCCGATATGCGATCCCAACGCCGGGTTATGAGGATATTTATGTAAGTGTGTGAACATTTTATTAAAAATATTTAAACATAAAAAAAAATCTATTTAATAGCAACTTCTCCTCTGTTCAAACAATGGCTCCCTTTTAAAAGTCTGTGTGTCTGCGCCAATATCACAGCATCATGTTCCATTTAATTATTATCTGATCTTTAATATCACAATCCAAATCAGATCCATAACGTTAACTACTCTTATGGAGAGCAGGGCAAAGTTTTGGTGAGCAGGCATATGTAGAACAGAGATACGGGGTGTCAGATCCATGGAAAAGAGACGGCAAACTGGTTTGTAATTAAAGTGGCAGTAGACAACCTTTCAACTTTTGCCCCCTAGGGTTTTCTAGTGGTATTATTGTTGGCGCCGCTGTCACAAAGACAATTCAGTTCAATTCAAACTTCAGACTTTCAGACTCAGACTTGCGAGAGGGTCCATAGCAATAAAATAAAGAAAATACAAGGAAGACATACAAGATATAAGATAAAGATAGCCGGATTGCTCTCCATTTTCCGTTTTCCTTTATATTGAGTAATAGCATAGTTTGTAGTAACTACAGCAGCGGTTGGCGTCGCGTGAGTTTATTCGTTCATTTAGTCTATAATAGAGACATGAAAGCAGATGGAATTTCTTTAGTATGGAAAGCAAACTGGGTTGGTATGTTATTTTATGAATTTACAAAATGAGAGAAACGGCGCAACGGAGACAGTGATAACATATTTTCTGTCCGTTGTACTTGTTCATATGAATCAATGGAGTCATAACTCTGTCAAATCTGAACACAGACACGATACACATATTTTTAGATTCAGCGTGACTTACATTTTCTGAGGAGATACAGGTGGGTGACAAATTAAAGGAAAAACCAACATAAAGTGCAACATAAACCAACATAAAGCAAGGTGTTGGGCTACCACGTGGTGGCAGAACAGCATCAATGCGTTGGCATTGATTCTACAAGTCTCTGAACTCGACTGGAGGGATGAACACCATTCTTCTAAAAGATATTTCCTCATTTGGTGTTTTGATGATGGTGGAGGAGTGCTCTTTAGTAGACAAACTAAAGTGCGCTGTCTAACACGTCGGTCCAAAATCTCCCATAGCTGTTCAGGTGGGTTGAGATCTGGTGACTGCAAAGGCCATAGCATATGATTCACATCATTTTCATAC
>NTHP01000753.1:22230-52161 GCA_003416845.1 Oplegnathus fasciatus
TGACGTCAGGAGAATCTCATCTCTGACAGGCTTTCAGTGTCACAGTGTCACTTGAATTTATCGTGCGAGTTGAATTTTTTCAACTACGCGAATGACGTGAAATTTGCTTATTCGTCTATTCGCGTCTTTGCATTGACTTTGTATATAATCGCGACGCGCGAAAAATTCGCTTCCCATTTGGTGTGAACACAGCATTAAAATTCATTTTATATTAATAATCTGAGTTCTGTGCTGCTTTTGGCCCCGACTAATGAC
This sequence comes from Oplegnathus fasciatus, assembly GCA_003416845.1. Taxonomy (NCBI): domain Eukaryota; kingdom Metazoa; phylum Chordata; class Actinopteri; order Centrarchiformes; family Oplegnathidae; genus Oplegnathus; species Oplegnathus fasciatus. The sequence continues at coordinate 22,486 of NTHP01000753.1, forward strand.
CGCTGGAGAAATCAGCTCTCTATATAATATATTTATAATATTGTCTCGTATCAAATAAAAAACAGACTTTAACCCTCAAACTTCCAGAGATGCAGAAGTGAAGGTGGATGTTGCAGAGGTGTTGTTGAATAGTCAGAGTGTGTTTGAGCGCCACCTGCTGCTCATTCAGCAGACAGACCATTAAAGATCAACAAGTCAGTGAGAGAACACCATCTTCATCGTTTTACTCTCTCTGGATGTTTCTGACAGGAAATCACTGACGTTTAGTGACTGAATGAGCAGCTTTGATTTGTTACTTTCTAACGTGTCTGTTAGCTCACATGTCTTTGACCTTCACCCCTCAGCTCAGGTCAGCTTCGATGTTTCCTCCCTTACTGTGTGAGGTTCAGATCACACAGAGGTTTGGCTTCTGCCTGCTGTTTAAGAGAGAACTTTATTCATCTCGAGGGAAACTGTTGTGCAGCAGCTGCAGGACAAAGAAGGAAAGAGAGCAAATGTAAAATATCAGTAAGGTGCAAATCCAAAATATACAGGTTAAGAGTAAGGATCATTCTTGGTGGGTTGCATATAGATTTGTATGAGAAGTGACATGTAGCTCTGTACAATATCAGATCTGAAGAACAGCTAAGTGCTTGGTTAATTCAAATGTTCAATGATTATGTCATATTGCACAAATATCTATCAACAAGTGTGTGGAGAGGAGATCTCACCGGACTTGATACACACGAGACACATCAGGTGAAGACGTGTCCCACATGATACTGGTGGTGCCTTCAGGTCCAGGCCTGCAGACAGGAAAACAGAAACACAGCAAGCAGAACCAGCAGAACCGTCCACACAGCAGCTTCCTGCTGTTTCTCTGTCAGTCACTTTGGAAAAGCTGCAGGGAAACTCCTCCGTCACGCTAAACGGGATATTAAAAAGTTACCAGCCAGAGCTGAAAAGCTTTTCTTACCTTCAAAGATTGTCTCCTGAGAAGAGTCCCCACTCGACTGTCATTTAGGATCTTGTGTCTTTAGAGGAACCTTCTCTGATCAGGTTTACTAGTTTCAGGTTCTCCTCCTGATCAATAACTGCTGTATCAGGATATTCTGATCAAACTGAGGCTTCAGTGCAGCTCAGCAGCCAGCAGGGACATCAGAGACGTTTAGGACACAGGAGACTAAAGACAGACAGAGGACACATTCAAGGAAGATTCAAGATAAATGTTTTTTTTATTGTTTTAAACTGCATAGCAGAGCGTATAAACCAGGTTAACACATGTTCCATTTACAGGAACAATTAGAAACATGTAATAAAGCTACTTAAAAGCAGCAATAACAGCGTCAAAAATGAGCAGTTTCATAAAAACCTGAACATGCACGTTAGATGAAGAACATGAGGAATTCACCTCAGAGTCTTCTTCCCCCTGACGCTCAGTTTCTAATTACTTTTCTTTACACGCTCTGATCTTTTACTGCTGCAGTTTCATTGACTCCTGAGTGTCCTGCTGTTCTCACGCTGTCAGTTCTGACACACATACAGAGAGACACCCATTAACCAATTCAATTCAATTCAATTATATTTATATAGCGCCAAATCACAACAAAAGTCATCTCATGACACTTTACATACAGAGCAGGTCTAGACTGTAATCTTTATAATGTTATTTACAGAGACCCAACAGTTCCCACCACGAGCAGTTTACCTCACCTGTCACATTGTTAACACCTTTCTTCATAAACACCTTTGTATGAACAGATCACGTCTCTTCATGTCACATTCAGTCATTTCTGCTCTTCAAACAGACATTTAAACGTCCTTTCTGTCTGATCCCAAACCAGGTGATATGGTGACTCACAACCAATCATCACAGCTCATCTTGCCCCCTGAGGTTGATTGACAGGTGAGTATCGGACAGACGGACCACCCAAAAACATAATAACATGAGGAACACAGGGAACATAGTATAAATATATAAAATATTTTCAAAAGAAAAATAATCTTAATCAGTAAAACACTCAGGCCTGAAAGAGGATGTGATGTCGTGTAATATTGTACTAAAGTGGTCCAATGATGTCAGAATGATGTCGTCTCTGTTGTCAAACATAAACATGAGTGTTTCTGTCGACCTGAGAGTCTGCTGGAGCTGGAGACCGACTCAGGAAACATCCTTCAACTCATCAGCTGTTCAAAGTTGAACTGAGCTGAATGTGAGAGTGGATCTTCACAGACTGCTGCTGCTGCGACCACACCTCAGTCCACATATTTATCACACACACATTCAGATGTGTGTTTTCTGTTCTTCACTGAACATCTGAACAGTGTGTGACGACCCTGTGTGTCTACCCTTGCAGGTAGGCTGGCAGCCCTCAGGTCGTTGCTGAGCCAGCTCACCTGGGCTGATGAGCTGGCAAACCTACAAAGCTGGGAGTCAGTCAGTCTGTTGGGCTCTCTCTCAGCTCCCTCATGGTCTCCGGTTTTGGTTATGTTGTTTTGTCTTTTCTTTTAGCATCCAACATCTCCATACACTATTTTCCACTCACCCCAACACTCACATACATTACTGATGCTACTGATTGTTCACATCTCATGACATTGTCTNCCTGCTGTTTAAGAGAGAACTTTATTCATCTCGAGGGAAACTGTTGTGCAGCAGCTGCAGGACAAAGAAGGAAAGAGAGCAAATGTAAAATATCAGTAAGGTGCAAATCCAAAATATACACACACAGGTTAAGAGTAAGGATCATTCTTGCTGGGTTGCATATAGATTTGTATGAGAAGTGACATGTAGCTCTGTACAATATCAAATCTGAAGTACAGGTTAGTGTTTGGTGAATTCAAAATGTTCAATGATTATGTCATATTGCACAAATATCTATCAACAAGTGTGTGGAGAGGAGATCTCACTGGACTTTATGCACACGAGACACATCAGGTGAAGACGTGTCCCATATGATACTGGTGGTGCCTTCAGGTCCAGGCCTGCAGACAGGAAAACAGAAACACAGCAAGCAGAACCAGCAGAACCGTCCACACAGCAGCAACAGAAACTCCTCCGTCACGCTAAACGGGATGTTAAAAAGTTACCAGCCAGAGCTGAAAAGCTTTTCTTACCTTCAAAGATTGTCTCCTGAGAAGAGTCCCCACTCGACTGTCATTTAGGATCTGGTGTCTTTAGAGGAACCTTCTCTGATCAGGTTTACTAGTTTCAGGTTCTCCTCCTGATCAATAACTGCTGTATCAGGATATTCTGATCAAACTGAGGCTTCAGTGCAGCTCAGCAGCCAGCAGGGACATCAGAGACGTTTAGGACACAGGAGACTAAAGACAGACAGAGGACACATTCAAGGAAGATTCAAGATAAACGTTAAATACATTTTTATTGTTTTAAACTGCATAGGAGAGTTATTTACAGAGACCCGACAGTGCCCACCATGAGCAGTTTACCTCACCTGTCACATTGTTAACACCTGTCTTCATAAACACCTTTGTATGAACAGATCACGTCTCTTCATGTCACGTTCAGTCATTTCTGCTCTTCAAACAGACTGATCCCAAACCAGGTGATACGGTGACTCACAACCAATCATCACAGCTCATCTTGCCACCTGAGGCTGATTGACAGGTGAGTATCGGACAGACAGACCACCCAAAAACATAATAACATGAGGAACACAGGGAACATAGTATAAATATATAAATGTATAAAATATTTTCAAAAGAAAAAAAATCTTAATCAGTAAATCAGTAAAACACGAGTGTGTCTGTCGACCTGAGAGTCTGCTGGAGCTGAAGACCGACTCAGGAAACATCCTTTCTGAGTTGAACTGAGCTGAATGTGAGAGTGGATCTTCACAGACTGCTGCTGCTGTGACCACACCTCAGTCCACATATCTGTCACACACACACATTCAGATGTGTGTTTTCTGTTCTTCACTGAACATCTGAACAGTGTGTGACGACCCTGTGTGTCTGCTTTGCCTGTTCTGCTCGTGTTCTCTCCTCCCCTTGCAGGTAGGCTGGCCTACAAAGCTGGGAGCCAGTCAGTCTGCTGGGCTCTCTCTCAGCTCCCACATGGTCTCCGGTTTTGGTTATGTTGTTTTGTCTTTTCTTTTAGCATCCAACATCTCCATACACTATTTTCCACTCNGAGTCAGAGTTGCTGTCGGTCCAAACTGTCCATGGGTATTTCCTGCTGCGGGTCAGCTTCTTCACCAGCAGGAGGTTGGTATGAATTATTCTCTGTGCGTCCTCTACGATTTCTAAAGATCATAAAACCAACAACACCACCAACAACAAGAAGAACACCAACTGGCAGACCGACTTTCAGTCCAACGTTTCCATCCTTGTCTCCTCCCTCCTTGTTTCCTCCGTCCTCAGTGTGTCCAGCTGTGAGACCTGCAGAGCAGAAACAGGTCTGAGGTATCAGCTGTCAGGTAGGTGATGACTGAAGAACAGAACAGAATCCATATGCAAACTCACCTTCAACTTTCAGCTCGATGTTGATGAGTTTAGTTGTGTTTCTCCCTCCAATGCGACACTCGTATGTTCCAGTGTCGTTGATGTTGACGTTCTTCAGAACAACAGAAGCGTCTCCGTCCTTCATCTCTGGATCTCTCAGCTGCACTCGACCACGAAAAGATGGAAGCTGGTACTTCTCATGTGAGCGGTCGTCTCTGAAGAAGAAGACGAAACCATCTGACTCCAGGTCAGGTCGGCTCCATGCTAACAGTGTGATAGCAGCACCTGTGGGACCTCGACACTGAAGAGGGACGTCCTCTCCAGGCTTCACTGTCGCCTCCTGTGAGTCTGAACAAGATAAAGCAGAAAACAAACATCATCAGAACAGTAGTTTAAGAAACACTTTTTGTGTGAGCAGTTGGCATGGAAACAGCTCCACAGTCAGAAGTTGTAAATGTTTGGCTCATTTTACCAACCGATGATTTCTAATAACCGCTGACATCTTGGAAGCAGTTTATGATGGAAACACCTGTGTGAATCAAACTCTCAGTTATTTAAATTGTCATTTAGTTTGGACGTGTCTCCTTCATGATGGAAACGTTTTGTCTTTTTATCTTTAAAGTGCTGCTTGGAGTCAAATTTAGGAAGAAAAGATTTCATGATATTTTTTAGAAATCACAAACGTAACTTCTCTCAGATCTTCTTCATGATTTGAAGCATCCCTTGTCTCTTCTCTCTCTGTGTGAAGGATGCTCTTCAGTCTTACCTCACATGGGCCTAACTAGCTTTTCTAAATACATGATATTAAGAATTGTCAGCTAGTATGAAAAATTAATTAATAATTATCATCAACTCAGAAAACATGCATGCTAAACATCTAATAAAAGATCAAATGTTTTCGGGGAGGTTGGACAATAAAAACCAAAAGCTGCTTCACCATATTTAGGACTTGGAACAACCAGAAGGTCAGACCAGTACAGACATTGTCATGATTTCTGAGGCAAAGAGCTGTTTAAAAACAATAAAACTGTCTTTGTCAGGTTCATGAATGCTGATAACTGATCTGAAGTCTGTGGTTTATCAACGTTTAGACTCATCAGTGTTTCATTAGACTCAGAAGAAGAACATCTTTGATACGATTGCTCTGAAATGTACAAGCTTTCTTTGATTCATCTCTCAGTATGTCTGAAGGTGACCTCCTCTGGTCTGGATGCATCAGTCAGCAGAGGTGTGTTTATTATAGACCATATAGACCAGGTGAGTGTCACATGTATGACATTCACACAGTCCAGCCAAAACCATTTGACTCCGAGGTCTCCAGAGACACAGTTAAGGGTTAACATTCAAATCTCTGCAGCTCTAAAAACCAGCTCTGCTGAATAATATAAATATCAAATGCAGTTATCAGCACATATTTCTGTCCATTCTGTCACTATGTCACCTTGCTTCAGACGGTAATGCATCAGTTGCGTCAAGTATCATGTTGTTTCATTTAATTTACAAACGATGTAGCCTGAGATTTTTTCTGCATTTTGCCCGTTGACACGACCTCACTAGACTGTCATTACTTCATGTCTCCTAGTGAGGGCGCCAAACACAATGAGCACAGCGATCTGTGGCAGCGAACACAACACACGGCCTTTCAGTTAATATCACGCTGCAGCCTGAGCTCATCTACTTAACGGCTGACTGAAGTAACGTAATTACCACTAACAGCCTGTACTCTTACTGTGGCTTCTCTCAACCACCTGGAGAGACTCACCTCCCACATCAAACCCGCTAGACTACATCAGGTCACACAGGGCCACCTTCCTTAAAGGGGAGGCTCAGCCGGTAACACACAAGTGCAGTTAGGCTGTGGGTGTGCTAACCTGTTTAAAAACAGTTATGACTGTCACCGAAAAAGAAGTATATGAATTCATATAATTATGAAGTGTTTGTTCACCTTGGTAGCCAGAGAGGGGGCGTGGATGGAACATAACGATGGAAGAAGAGGTCTTGCGCAGATAGCGTGATGTATCGTATTAGGAACCACCTGTATCTTGATATCATCGTTATTGTGGGCAAAATATCGTGATCGTATTGTGAGTATGTCTTCGATTCCCACTCCTGTCATGTCCTACACTAGTTGTGGGTACTGTATGTGTACTGTTTGAGTTGAATTGCTGTTGTATAGTTTCTGTTTTATTCTATTCTTATTTTTATATACTTTATTTAAGTTTCTCTATATATCTGTACTTATTTCCCCTCTGGGGATCAATAAAGAATTATCGTATCATTTTGACTTGACAGTATGAATTTCATACAGTTAATAATGACCTAAAAGCTGAAATAACAGGGGATGGTTACTCTCTGCAGCTAGTCAAGTCAAATTTTATTTATAAAGCCCAATATTACAAATCTGCCTCCAGGGACTTGTACAGGATAAGACTCCCTCAGTCATTAGACAATCAGCTCTGTAGAATAAAGCATTCAGCCCTCAGTGAGGACGCTTCAAATCAAATCAAAGGGTTTATCAGCACATATTTTACTGAACATTCATTTTTCCTCATTTAAAGAACTCATTTAAGAATCACAGCTTATTATAACGGTCTGAAACTCTTAAAATCACATCGATAAAACCAGAGGTCACCTTCAGACATACTGAGAGGTTAATCAAAGAAACTTTGTACATTTTAGACCAATCGTATCAAAGAAGTTCTTCTTCTGAGTCTAATGAAACATTGCTGAGTCTAAACGTTCATAAACTGCAGACTTCAGATCGGTTCTCATCATTCATGAACCTGATAAAGAAGATTTGATCGTTTTTGAACAGTTCTTTGCGTCAAATCATTCAAATGTCTGCTAGTTTTCACTTAGGGTCGCTACCCGTCAAGTATAATACAGGATCGATATGGAAAAATAAAACACACTGTAGTAGCTGAGGAACTAATGCATAAAAACCACAAATTGGTGCATATTGCTTGATTTCTGTACCCCTGGCATGGGGCCGCTGGCAAAGTGTCCCTTATTTTCCACACTGGAGGTGGCGACCCGATATGCTNNCCTCAGTACACTTTAAGAACAAATATTACTGGGACCACTACAGAAAACTGCAGATGAACATTTAATATCCAGGAGTCCACATTATAGACACGACCGCTGACTGCCTGCAACAATTTGTCCACATCATTGACCATACACGGTCCAGCCATGTACATGTCATTTTGCATTAAAGATTTCTCTATTTGTTATCTGGATTAGTTTTTCACTCTTCACATATGATGCCTCCAGATGTTTTTTTTCTAAGTGTCTTTAAAATAACACAAGTATAAAAAAAGCAATTCAATGATAGTAATGATATTAGTAGTAATAACAATAATAATCATCTGTGGAGCAGCTGCAGTACAACAAGCAATGTCTGAACATTCACCTGGGATGATTCAGCTTGAAGCGTGTGCATTGCGCGCACACACACACACACACACACACACACACACACACANTAACACTAATAAATCAGTGCTGTGGTTGGAGATCCTTCTCATTAGGCCAGTGTCTCTTAGTCAGACACTCCTTTTCCTTTCCCTTCATACTCTAGAATACCTTTCATTGATATTCCTGTGAATCCCATTTTCCTCATTTCAGTTAACATGACTCCTCTTTCTGCCCCACACCTCCTGATTCTGGCCTTTACTTCTTCCCTCCTGTCCCTGCTGCTTAAGGAATGAAGGTGTCTCCCTTTTGTCTCCTGCTCCCAGCACTGTTGCCACTCCTGGTTAATTTTTTGCTAAACAATACTTCTTCCTTCAGGTTTAGATTTATGTTCATCTCTGTTTCTCTCTTTTTAACGGCTTCCTTTGCCAACTCGTCCACCTTTTTGTTGCTTGGAATGCCAATATGTGCTGGGACCCATAATAACGTGACCTCACTGCCCCTCCTTGTTACTCTGTTTAGTGGTAGCAGGGTTTCATGGACTGGGTCAGGCCGACTCTTGGATGCACCAGACCCAATACTCTGGATTGCTGACAACGAGTCACTGTCGGTATTTTGCAATGTTGAATTCACTCCACTGAGCTGCCATCCAAAGAGCACACAGCTGTATTGTTTACACAGACAGGTGGTGGGATGTTCTTTTGTGAATCTCGATACTCAGCCTCTGGACCATAGCAGCTCCTGTCGCATCAGCTGCTGGATCCTTCGATCCATCTGTGAAAATTAAAAGATCCCTGTACCTATTTTCTATGTGGCAGTAATATTCATCCACTAGGTCTGTCTTTTTACTCCTCACTCTGGCCTCCAGATCAACTTACTGGTACAGATGGCCACAATACTGCAGGGCAGAACCTGCCACTAGGCCCCCAACCCACCCAAAGCCTGTGGTCTGTGCTCTCCCAGCACTGCTGCACCACCTGCTTTGTTGGGTGATTCTCCCCATGTCCTTTCAGGCTCAGCCAGTAGTTGACCATCAGCTGCCTCAACGGCGTCTCAACAGTTTCCACCCGTGACGCACATACTGGTGACGCCTTCACAGCCCCTACACATACTCTAAATGCTTCAGCTTGAACTTTGTCCTGCTCAGACAGCACTGATTTTGATGCTGACCCACACTCTACACTGCCGTATTGCTTCAGAAAGTTTGAGCTAGTCTTTTTTTCAATAACAACTTTATTTACAATAGGTATATAGTATGTAGTCCTGCAAAAAAGAGAGTAAAAAAGCAAAGTACAGACTTTGTAGAAGCCAGGATGTTAAATTCATATTATTCATATTAAAAATGTACACTTAATTGAAATATCGAATGCCTTCTTGGCTCTTGTGTTCTTCAGTTAAGGCGCCTTAATAATGTTTCAGTTCGACAATAAAACAATGAAAGCAGGATTTGGTCCATTTAGATTTGTGGCTGTGAAATTAACCAAGAATTATGGAACAAATATTTATTTCCACCCCACTGACCACAAGAACATCATCAGATATCAATGTGGAGATTTATAACCACTTTATTTGAGCTACTCTTTGACTACACACTATTCTCTACCACACTATTAAAACACTCCAATACTGCAAATAATTCAGCTGAGTCAAAAGAGTTCAAGATGAAATAGGTTTACTGACAATCATCAAGTACAGCGAAACCAAGGTGGTCTATGGAGCATCTGAATAAGCTCCGTTGTGCATTCACTTTTTATGGTCAAAATATGCTCTACCTGGTGATGGGTTGATGCATTCCTGACTGGTCAATAATCAAAACACGGAAGTCACAGAGAGTCTCTGATTGGTTATGAATTAAATAGTAATACACTTTTTACCCGCTTGAGAACACCATGACACAAGGAGCTTTTCTTACTGTTGACCTGTCTGAACTGAACTTTATCCCAGATTCTTGCGAGAAAGGAGTATCTGGACATGTACAGAGCGTTCCCTGAGACTATGTGTATGTGTGTACCCAATAATAACAGAGTGTAAAGTTTAAATAAATTATTATTAGTAGTAACTGTTTTTTCATCTCTGCAGGACGGTTGGTTGGTTTGTCTTTGAGTCCTTTCTGTTTTCTACAAATCACACAACTGATACTACTACTACTACTAATAATAAGTCCACTAATAACTGACACAACAACTATGAAATATCCACCCATGAATCCTCCAGCCCAGGTGTCTCCAGCTGCAGAGCAGAAAACAGGTGTGAGGTATCAGCAAGTCTCGACTGTACAAACTCACCTGAGCTCATTTTCTTATTTAAGTTCCCAATAATCCTGCTTCTCTGAGAGACGAGGTCCAGCATGCACACGGCGCTTTCAGTTTCAGTTATTTTGCATGAAAGATTTCTGTATTTGTTGTTCAGATTAGTTTTTCACTGTTTCACTCTTCACATATGATGCCTCCAGATGTTTTTTCCCAAGTGTCTTTAAAATAACTCAAGTATAAAAAAAGCAAATCAATATTCTTTAAAATACCAGTACAATTCAATGATAAAACATATTTTAAATACTGACATTATACCAACAATGACGGTAATATTAATAGTAGTAATAACAATAATTATCATCAGTAACTGTGGAGGAGCTGCAGTTTAAACTGTCAGTCAGTATAAAGAAGCTCGTCAAACTTGAACAACACGTTCACTTTTCATGTCACATCACAACATGCCACGTGCCAACTGGAGCCTTGTGCAGGAGCATATGTTGTGTGTGTCAGTGAACACACGCACACACACACACACTTACACATAGCACACCTTCCAATGCAGAGACCAGCGAGAGGATGAGGAAACGGAGGAAAGACATAATAAACATTTCAGCTGAGGGAACCATGAGAGCAGGGCTGAGAATGAAGCTGCTGTTTAATTTGTGGAGGGTGGAGCTCCTTGTCTCTCCTGCTGCTTTTCAAGTCCAGTCAGACATTTCACTACTGACTATATGCACTCAATGTCTACTGTATACGTTACAGCGCTGCAGTAACATCCACCTTTCTGAAGTTTATAATGTTCAGATTTTTGTCAGAAATGTCTAAAATTCATCATATGTTTATTACTGAGCTCATTTACATGTATGTATGATATGTGGCCACCTGGGGGCAGCAGAAACAAATTGTGCACATACGTATGTACACATTATACATACATACAGTATATAATAATTCACACACACATTTATAGCAATACTTTAGTAATAAAAACTATAAATTATGTTTTTAATTAAGAATTAAGTAACTACAATTCTTTGACTAGAATAAACAGGCTACAGAGAATAAAATATAATATATAATATAAAATATAATGTTTAAATGTCTCACGACACTTCCTGAAGTGTTGACTGTCTGCAGTGACAGGAAGCAGCCAGCAGGTGGCGGCACACCACCACACCTGGACCTGCAGAGAGGCTTCACCAACCATCAGACACCACGAGAGACATGAGAGACTTTTTAGACTTTTTTTTTTTCAGTATTTAAAACTCAGGAGAAGAAAGCAAATAAACAATCTCCTGTTTGTGTTTTAAATGGAAGAGGAACAGGAAGGGTGGTGGTGGTGGTGTGTGTGTCTGGGGGGGTGGGGGTGGGGGCAGCTTGACCAGAAAAGAAACCGCTCAGTGAAAGCAAAATGGCGCTCACACAGAGAGAGGAGTTAACAAAACCATCTGTTCTTCTCAAAGCAAATGAAGTGAGATATTCAAACTCCTCCTGATCAGCTCTGAGTTCAGCAGCAGAGAAACTGTTTGTCTCCACATTTGGGATTAAAATCTGCATCATCATGGAGTTACTGCACAGAGCTGCAGTGTTTGTTTTGGAAAACGAGGCGGCTTTTATTCTGCAGCCGCACAGAGATCAGAATCATTCACAGCACTGAATAGAAAGACAAACCTGGTTTAAAGTTGCACCTGAAGTGAAATGATGTCTGTCAGCTGTTTTTATTTCCTCACTGATCAGGTGTTTTTTTATGATTATTTTATCATATTGGGGACTTTGGCAGGTTGTTTCTCTTCTCATTAAATGAAAGTGAAAGACAAACTGGAATCTAATCTAACTCAAACACAAACATCCTGCAGTCACACCCAGCGACTTCTTCACACTATGAACTAAGTCTGATTCCTAAGTATCTCCTTAAAGGTCTAATTTGAATCTATGAACTGTCGATGTTTCATCTTTTTCCTGCAGACTTCACTCCTTGAAAGTAAAGTACGAGTTGTTATGGTTCTGTCTGGACTTTGTTAAAGTTCAGGAAAGATGGTCAACGCTGACTTCAAGCACAAGATGGGACGTCGTTGACTTATATTTTCCTGTCTTGTTGACATTCACACTGTGTTCATGCACTGCACTCGTGGCTGCTGTGTCATCTGAAATGATCACGTGATCCACAAAACACACAAACCGCAGTCAGCTGTATGTGCTGTTGCATGTGTCAGCAGATGTGTGTCTTATTTTCAAGGTGTGGACAGTTGAGTTCACTCTGGTAGAAACTCTGTTTAAATTAAACTTCAAACATAGAAATGAATCAAATCAGCTGCAGACTGTCGACTTCGTCTTTCTAACTTAAGAAAAAACAGCTGAAGTAAAAACTAGTTTCTTTCAAGACCGAGGCATAAAAAACAACAAAACATTGTCAAGATATTAAAACATTCAGGGCTCGATTTCTGTGAAAGATTGTGCAAAGTGAGAACTGCCCAGAGCTCTGAGGCAGGGCACTCCTGGGATTATGAAACTGTTTCAATGTGTTACACAGTAAAATGAGCTCCAGACTGTCGTCCTACAAGCCAAAGTTAGTACCTGCTGATATTTTAAGGCCTTTCTCAAAACAGAGTACGACGAGTTTGGACGAGAGGACACAGTACGATCAGTTTGTAACTGGAACAGGAGCTCAGCTTGGCTTTGGTGATCACACTTCAACACACCTGTACTTGACTGTACTGTGACAAATCAATCTGTGGTGTTATCTCTACATGAGGACCCAAAAGTCCACAGAGGCAGCTCTGTTGTTAAACTGTCGAATAAAAACATGAAGCTTCCCTTCAGACAAACTCACGTGGCAGCAACAAATATTAGATTCACACTCCTCTTCATATTATTATGTAAAAGTCATTATATTATACATTTGAGACACAGTGGAGACATCAGAGCCAGCAGTAAAGTACCAAAGGGCTTGTTGGGTTAGGACGTTCTCCTGGGGATGATGGTGGACGCCCGGCCGGCCGGTAGTTATTTAAATAAAGTGACCACATATTGGAGATCTAAATGGTAACTTTCTCTTCGAAAAAAACCCTCAAAAGTAACAGTAGTTTGACTGAGGACAAGAACGCAGACTGAGAAACGCCTTTGACATCAGTTAATGAGGAAGAACTCTGCGCTGTTTTTGTTTGGTTTTTTGTTTCAGAGGAGGAGGAGCCGACTACATGATCCTCTCCGTAAATAACTTCACTATTTTAGTTATTCTGCAATTAGAGAAGAACTTCTCAGAAAATAACATGACTTCCCCTCATTCAGCAGAAAGAACCACTAAACAGAGAGGGGTTTAAAGAATGTAAATAATCAGATGGCTGTTGCAGAAAAATGCCGATCATAAATAGTATCAAACATGGGGCTTGATTTCATGAAAATCTAAAGGATTATAACTTTAACAATGTTTTCATGAAGCGTTGAGTGTGTTTTATAAACCTGCACGACTGCCTGAGGCGCCGTATCTGATGTGTTGTGCTTCCTCTGTGGCTGGTTGAGCTGCTTTTTTTATCTTTTATTTTTAGGTGAGATTAGACGTGTAGCCACAAGTTCAACAGCTTCTGGTAAACAACTCTTAGACTCTCTGCTACAGGAAGACTCCTCTACATTATTAACAACGACTTAATGAAAAAAAGGAAACATGTTAGGAAGTATAAATATATTTATTGATATAATAAAGATTGTAGTGGTGAAATAAAGTGCTTTGTAACATAAAAGGTAAGAAATTTAAAATGCAGAAATTGAAACCTGCACATTAAGAAGAAACCTGAGATACAAATACAAAGATTTGACACATCTGATACAACACACTGATTCTATAATCAACATCATTCATCAGCTTCCTCTCGGTCTCTGCAGTGAGACTGAAAAGTTCTGTGGTTCTTTACATTCTGAGATCATCATTAATGAGCTACGTGTGCTTTACAGAGCAGATCATTACAAATACTGATTGTGACACACGTTTAAGTTTTCACACGCTGAAGCTTGTTAAGTTAAAATGTGAATTACATGTGATGAGATGAATAACTGCTGTTACAAACAGGAGAATCTACACTGTTCGACTCCTTTACTCCTGCTATGATCGTGTGTCCTGCTGGGTTTCATTTCAAGTTTAATATTTATGAATGGATCAGATCTTTTTTCTTTTGGGATCAGAAGCTGTATAATTTACAACCTGTGAGATGCTGTTAGCCTGCTAGCTATGCTAATGTAACTCCCGCAGTTTATGCGTAAAACCCTGCCCGTGCTATTTCCTGTCCTGCCTGCTGTTCACCAAAAAGTGCAAGAAATAAATCAAAATTCATCTTTATGCAGACGATGCGGTTTTATATTGTGTTGCTGATTCTGTCCAGTGTCCATCGGGAAACTATCACTGTCCTCTAATGCCGTGCATTAGGAAGCTGAGGCGTTGATCTAACATTCATTTCAAGTCTGAATGTGAGATTCTGATTCCTGAGGAGTAAAGAAATCTGAGATGCTTCAGACCTGCAGATGGTCGCCTGCCTTTTCAGCAGGAAGTTGGTATGAATTATGCTCTTTGAGTCCTTTACGTTTTATACAAATCATAACAACAATACCAATAAAAACAAGAAGCACACCAATAACTGACAGACCAATTACGACTCCACGATATCCATCCCGGATGTTTCCAGCTGTGTGATCTGCAGAGCAGAAAACATGTGTGAGGTATCAGCAAGTCTCGACTTTACAAACTCACCTGAGTCTCGACTCTACAAACTCACCTGAGTCTGTGACTGTGAGGCGGATGAGGGGCTTGATTCTCATCTCATTGCGTTGTGTGTTGATTATAATTCGACACTCGTATGTTCCAGTGTCGTTGATGTTGACGTTCTTCAGAATCACAGAAAAGTCTCCGTCCTTCATCTCTGGATCTCTCAGCTCCACTCGACCACGAAAAGATGGAAGCTGGTAGTTTTCATACGAGCGCTTGTTCCGGTAAAAGAACACGTAACCATCTTCCTTCAGGTCAGTTCTGCTCCACTCCAACAGTTTGACGGAGGCATCTCTGGGACCCCGACATTGAAGAGGGACGTCCTGTCCAGGCTTCACTTTGATCTCTCGCTGGTCTAAAAAGAAAACAGAGAAGCAAAAGTCCTTCATATGGATTCAATCAGCTCAACAGGAAGGAGTTGTTATAGATTTGTTTTGAAGTAAATCTTGTTCACATAAAACTCATTTTAACAGCACATCTGTTGCAACAGCAGAGATGATGATGTTGATCACTTCATAAAAACAGCATTTCACACGTGATAAATTTACACACTGACATGTGTGGTTTTTACACTTGTGAAAACATGAACTTCAAATGTGTGGTTTTTTTTGAAAGGAGCCCAGTATAACAGCACGACAGACCAGAACCTTTTACAAACCAAGTCTTGTGTCAAAATCACCAAACTATGAAACTAACTGTAATGGGAACAGAAGAGAGTGATGGAAACATGCTGCTCTGACGCTTTCTCTCTGAAGTGGACTAAACTAAAAATTTACTTCTGAACCAGAGGATGGTACGACCTCCTCTACTGCTGCCCAGCTGACAGAGCTGTGACTCACTGTAACTGTGAAAAATATATTTATCATAATCAAGCAAATCTGAATACCAAAGTTGAAAAAGACTCACACTGATCTGAGCTCACTGTTTGTGTTTGATGGCGAGGTATCCCCTCTGGTGAGTCGACTCAATGTATGCAGACTCTACTTTGTTCAGACTCAACTTGTCAGTATTTTGGTGAAAAAAAAGCTCACCTGTTTTTTAAAAAATAATCTGGTTTGGAACAAGGCTGTAGTGGAGAGTAAACAGAGTTTATGACATCGTCTACAGTAAAATTAATGTTGATAAAATGAATGTGCCTCCTGTCAATGAGAAAATCTCATTGGACATGGTGAACGTGTTGTTGAGGTCTACAGTTTTCATTTAAAGCCCCTTGAGGCAAACTGTGATTTGTGATATTGGGCTATATAAATAAAACTGACTTGAATTTGTTGGTTGTAAACCTGTCAGAGGTCCAGCACCATGCTTTGGATCGCTGCTCTCTCCACTGGAAATAACAGCCCCGCTCAGTGACCCGACAGTGACCCGCCTCACAGTGTGTTTACATGCACTCCAGTGAGCTAATTTCCTAAATGTCACGTAAAAGAGAAACCTGGTTTTCCCTGCTAGATTTCACCATCACCAATTCACCATCCGGTGACCTGGTGCAGTCAGACCAACTTGGAGCTCAACGCTCTAAAGACTGTGGAGATGGTTATGGATTAAGAACGCAGCTCCACCCGCCCCCATCAACCTACGTTGTCACTGTGGAGTCCTTCAGCTTCCTGGGGACCATCATCACCCAGGACCTAAAGTGGGAGCTGAACATCAGCTCCCTCACCAAAGAAGCACAGTAGAGGATGTACTTCCTGTACTGTAAATTCAACCTGCCAAAGATAGTGATGGTGGACTTCTACACCGCCATCACTGAGTCCATCCTCACCTCCTCCATCACCATCTGGTACGCTGCTGCCACTGCCAAGGACAAGGGCAGGCTGCAGCGTATCATTCGCTCTGCAGAGAAGGTGATTAGCTGCACACTAACTCTATACCCACCTCCCCCACTACACATTACATTAACGTACACACCTGAATAAATGCATTAACGCACATCTTTTGGACCCTATCCTTGCACATTGCAAATATTCTTTATTCTTCCACTGACTGAAATACTGTGAACTTTTGCACATTCCTTGGCAAATATTTGATTACATGTTTCCTGACGTCTTTCATTTGGTTGCTTGTGTATGGTGACATTCCAGTTTAAGACAAGAAATCTTCTGTCTGTTGATCAGTTCAGCTGATCTAAACGTGGGTGGATGGAGGAGGAGAACATGAATGTTCACCTGCAGAGTGATTTCATGTCACAGCAGCCAAGTAACGGCCCTGAAAGCTCATTTTCCCGATAATCCTGCCTCTGTGAGAGACGAGGTCCAGCATGAACACAGCACTTTCAGTTTTGGTTATTTTGCATGAAAGATTTCTATTCTTGTTATTCAGACTGCTTCACTCTTCACATCTGATGCCTCATGATGTTTTATGGGTTTTTTTGTGTCTTTAAATAACACAAAGCAATTCAATATTCTTAAAAATACTAGCAGAATTCAATGCTCAAACATATTGCAAATAATTACAGATATACCAACAATGATAGCAATAATAATAATAATAATAATAATAATAATAATAATAGTAGTAATAACAATAATAATCATCAGTAACTGGAGCAGCTGCAGTTTAAACTGTCAGTATAAAGAAGCTCATCAAACTTCAATGTGTCATCTGTTTACCTTTCATGTTTTGGTCACAACATTACATTACAACATGCCACGTATCATGAGTCACTCTATCTGCATTCACCTTGAATGAGTCAGCTTTAAGTGTGTGCATGAACATATTTCTCACACACACACACACACACACACACAAAGACACAGCTCACCTTCCAACGCACGGACCAGAGAGAGGACCAGGAAACAGAAGAAAGCCTCGAATAACATTTCAGCTGAGAAAGACCATGAGAGCAGAGCTGAGCTGAGCAGAGCTGAGCTGTCACTTCCAGCTGAGAACAAGTTGTTGTTTTCATCAAAAATGAGGGTGGAGCTTGCTCCTGCTGCATTCAAGCCCTGTCAGACAAACTACTGACTCTACACGCTCAGTGTCTACTGTACAAGTTACACCTGCAGGCCTACAAGCTCTGCAGCAACATTTAGGAAGTTTAAAACCATCAGATTTTTGTCAGAAATGTGTAAAACTCATTATATGTTTATTACAGAGCTCATATATGTGATATGTGGCCATATATATAGGCTTCACATCCTGTTTACATCACTGTCCTCTCTCCTCCGCCTGCTCCTTTGATTTGATTTCACATGATTTGGATCCAGATTCACACAAATATCAAACACATTTGGAATGACATGTGCATGGTTGCACTGTCTTTAACGTTTTAAAACTGGCACATTTAAAAATGCAAACACCTGCATCACAGGTGTCCGGTTATACCGCGCGATTACTACAAGTCACTTCAGTGAGCCAGATGTGAACATCCTCAGTGATAGAAAATAAAATAAATCCGCTAATATACTGAGTTACTCACCCATTCATTCTCCCTTCAGGTAAAACTGTTGGTTCCTGTGTAAAAACAGCTTCTTAGCAAAGTTTTCGAGAACCGTGAAGTCTTCCTGGTTGCCGGAGGTGCCGCTGAGCTTTCCCCCGTCACCCTGCACGGTATCCGGATCCCTCTGTCCGTCCCTGTCGGCATCTTTATCCACAGGCGGTAGCTTCGCGTTAGCGCAGCAGCCAACTTAGAAACTCCGCAGAGAACAGATCCAAACAGCGCGGAAACCCCTCTTTTTAAACAGTCTACACGAGGACGATGACCACAACCCCCTCTATGAAGGACTGCTTGTTTGGGACTGGTTTTTAAAGGCACACTGGTCCTCTTCTGGTCCTCTTCTGTTCGTCTCCACGCTGCGCGGAATGGATGAAGACATGCGGCGAGACGCACCGGTTCTCCTCTTCTTCTTCTTCTTTTTGTAACGTGCATACCGCCACCTACTGTACCGGAGTATGTATGTGATACTGTCCCTGCACTACTTTACATCATTAGGTACATAAAGTAATAATTAAGTGATAGTATTAATAATAATTAAAGAAAAACAAACAAACAAAAAACCTCACTAACTTCCATGATACAATCCTGTCTCCTTCAAATATTCCACACCCGCTTTCTGTGTGTCCTGTACCCCACCTCCTGTCCCCGAATACCCAAAGGTCCCCTTCCCTTCCTGCCTTACCAATCTTTTCAGCTAGTCTCATCTTTTCTTCCCTGTACTTTCGACAGTGAATGAGCGTATGTTCTGCATTCTCTTGCATCCATGTGATATACTTTTCCCCAGCAGAAACAATGTGGTCGAACCTTAGTCTAGTTAAATCTGTCTCCTCCCTTCTGTTTCCTCTCAGCACCCCCTGCGCATTAATGGTTCCACTGTACAGCTTATTCTTATTCCAGTCTGCAAAATAAAACAGGAAATGTGCATGACTAAACTGAGAACAGACAAAGACAAGACTGGTGCAGGGAACGAGACCTGACAGACAACACAGAACACCACAAGAGAGAGGGATCACCAGGAACACAGGGAGGGGGGAAACACTAAGGAACACTGGGAATAAGCAAGGGTACGGCCACGGACCATGACAAATGTAGCCGATTTGACTGGAACACATTTGTGTCGACAACAGTACTTTTATCCAAAATGAAGCAAGCTCCAACACAGAACAAACATTCACATATATGACTCACATTTTGCCGAATGAGTATTAACTTTAGCCCTTAACAGGAAAAAAAAAAAATGTTTTATGAATTAATGTTATTCATTCATTCATTAAAAGAAATAAACCAAACATGTTGAACATATTGGCCTGTTTCTGTTTCATATCTGGCCCATCTCTGAACCTTGCTGCTGACGCCTGCTTCACAAGGTCAACTGCATCTTTTCATCAGACATCAAGTGTTTGTTTAATCAGGAATCAGAGGAGAGAAAATGGCTGGTTTTGTCTTGTGTCTCTCTGTGAGGCTTTTTAGGGAGTGATAAGTCATTTCCTCCAAACATACAAGGCAGACTCTGATTTTTTTTTCTTTTTCAGGTTAAAAGCTTTCCTCAAATGTTTTAACTCTCCTGCTTTATTTGCATTCTTTCTATCTGTGTTTGTTGTTTTAATAAACCCACTTATGGTTTTAAATGAATGACAGTTTTTTCCTGTTGAGAGCTGAGAGCAAAACCACACTGCCGCTAAACTCACCTACACAGAGGAAGCAGGAGGGTTTAACTGCTGCGATGGAAAAAGTCTTAATCTCACAACACTTTGTGGTACAATGGGACAAACATCTCTTCTGTGGCTGCTCTGTAAGTACAACATGAACTGTTTAAGTCTTAATAATTATATTTACAACATAAAGAGTGACAGTGAGAGAAAGAAAGGTGTTATTGATCACCACGAGGACAACGGGAAACAGAGGGGCCTATAGAGCGTAAAATGCAGCAAATGTACTCACAGATATGATGAAAAAACAAGTCATTTGTTCAGTTTAATAAATGTTATCACTTTGCCGTATCGCTACAAGAAAAGAGAGGAGAAAGAAAAAGTTTGACTCTAAAAAGAAGAGCACAGAAAGGATCTCAGACATTTTAATTCAGTTGGTTTTTGTTTTATGTAAATGTATCTTCAAGGAGGTTAAAAAAAACGATGCTTCAGACAAACCTCAGCGGTGTTAAATGACATTCTCATCTCCGGCCACGAAACACATCCTGCTTCTACATCTTTGTTTGAGTCTTTTTAAGGTGAAAGATCAGTAACAGATTCGGTCTGTGGTCACCGCTGCAGGTTTCTCCGTTGATCCACTATAAGCTGATATTTGGTGTTTAAAGTAAAAACTCATACGACCATTTATTGAAAGCAACTGAACTTTTATTCAATGTAAATAGATATGTTTTCATTTCATTTTCAAGGCAAGTTTCCATCTTCTGAACCATTTCAGAGCTTTTAAATCACTAGTGCAGCCTGCCTGTTCAAAACGTGCCTGTTCGGAACAGGACGATTGCTTGGCCTCTGATATTGCTGCTTGCAGCTTTGTCAAGAACTGCTCATCCAAACAACTTCACACTCGACACTGCACTTCCTTGGGTCCTCAGCAATACACCCGCCAAGTCTGAAGTCGATCGGATGAGCGTTTGTCGAGATAATCGAAGGACAGACAGCCAGACAGAGAAGACAGACAGAAAGACAGACAGAGATTCCTTGCATTTATGTAAGATTCATTGGTAATTGTAAATCTCAAACCAACCAGAGTCTCATTTCTCTTCAGTGCTGACCTCGCTGCTCTGCTGCACAACAAACCAAGGTGAGTACACTTGTTATATGACAAATTAAATCTGTTAATGCTTGAAATAAAAGTGCTTCTTCACATAAAAGACCACAAAACAGACATACTAAGAGTTTTTAGATTAAAATAACAGCCACCACAGACTGAAGTGAAAATAATGGAGACCAGACCGGGTGCAGACTACATTTTTATTTGAATAATGGCAAATTGGTCGGCAGGTTTATCAATACCTCCCCATAGTCAGCATCTTGACTTTTGAGATACTTGCAATTGGACATACAACTTAAAATAAAGACTTAAAGGAATACTTCAACATTTAGTGAAATCCTCTTCTTCTCTTCCTCTCTGAGAGTCAGATGTTCAGATTGATTCTCTCTCATGTTTGTACAGCCAGCAGTTGCTTAGCTTAGCTTAGATAGAGAGAGATAAAGACTGGAAACAGAGGGAAACAGCTAGCCTGGCTCTGTCCAAAGGAAACAAAAATCCACCTCCCAGCTCCTCTAAAGCTCACTGATTGACATGTTATATCTTGTTTGTTTAATCTTTACAAAAACTAAAGTGTAAAAACTACAATTCACCATTTTACAGGGGGGTTATGTGCTGAACTATTTCTGGGACGAGTAACTTCCTGGAGTCTCCGCTGGTCGCCTGACAACTGCTGAGAGCCAAGAAACAGTCCGGTACATAATCCCCTTAAGTATTATATTATAGTGGTGGTGTTAGAGTAGGTTAAAGTAGTATTATAGTAGTAGTATTATAAACCACCGTGCAGTGACTTGGTGTCTGGTAAACCTTCAGAGTTAAGGATCTATATCCTCTCACCTCTACCTGAAATAATGCGCCCCCACCAACACAGAAACTTCTGTTTTTTAACACAAAGATGTTTTCTTTGTGACACAGAATGGGTCATTTAGTTTTGCTCAAAATACAATAATCCCCTCCAGCCTCTCTGACTGTGAGTCCCAGCAGCTCTCAGCTGTTTAAAGGACAGTTTGTCTCTCTGAGCTGTGAGGAGGACGACAGCTCTGCTGGATGGACGCTGAGGAGGAACACAACCACAGAAACCAGGACTCAGTGTGACAACTGGGGAGAACGTGCAGGTTCTTCCTGTAACATCTGCTGCATAGTCCCATTTGACAGTGGAGTTTACTGGTGTGAGTCCAGAGAGGGAGCAACCAGTAANGTCTCTGTGTTGAGGTGGATCAGTGATCCTGCAGAGTCCTGTCCTCCCTGTGATGGAGGGAGATGATGTCACTCTGCACTGTAAAACAAAGACCCCTCCCTCCAACCTCCCAGCTGGTTTCTATAAAGATGGCTCCCTCATCAGGACTGAGCCTGCAGGTCACATGACCATCCACCATGTTTCCAAGTCTGATGAAGGCCTCTACAAGTGTCACATCAGCAGTCATGGAGAGTCTCCACCCAGCTGGATCTCTGTCACAGGTGAGGAGGTTAAACATCGTTCTTCAACCAAATCTGTTTCCTATATTGACTTAAAGGGTAACTTAACACCGGGCTGAACAACAGAGCTTCTCTGGTTTCTGGTTGAAAGTTTCAAGTCTTTTGCACCTCTAACCACAATCAGCATCTCTGATGGGTGTGGTCAGAACTGTTCTCTGTAACCACACCTGACAGCGATGTCTTGGCCGGATTACGTTTCTCTATGTCGTAAACTCTAGGGGCGAGGCGTCTGAACAGAGAATATATAGGGGCGTGATATTTAAATAACGATTGTTTTCAGCCGCCACATTTATCAACGTTTCATGAATCACATGTGAACCCTGTCGTAAGATGATTTCTGCACTCGGATCTGCGCTGGTTTCTACGTTAGATTGATAAATGAGGGCCATTATGAGCATGGATGGATTACTGAATGGGTCTACTGGACACAGACCCCAGGTCAAAGGACCATAGAGATGCAAAACAACCTCAAAGAGACGCAAAATGACCAGAAAGAGATGCAAACCGACTCTACAAAGAGACATGAAAAAGACCACAAACAGACATAAATCAACTTCAAAGAGACGCCAACGCGAACAAAAAGATGCACAAAACGACTACAGAAGCGCAAAACGAGCAAAAAGAGATGCAAAATGACTACAAAGAGACTCAAAACGACTACAAAGGGATGCACGAACCAGAAGATGCGACTACTGAAATGCAAATGTGTTACGGCCGTGGCCGTCCCCCAGTAGTTTACCCAAGTGTTTCCTCCTCTTTGTGCTCCCAGCGCTCCCCTGTCTGTCCATGTTTCTGCGTGTGTGCGTGTGTCTGTGGGCGTGGCCCTCCCTTCCTCACTCTCCAGGTTCCCAGCTCAGCCTCTCCCACACACCTGCCCACAATCGGCCCATCACCCTTCCCAGTCTGCTCACCTGCCTNCCCTTTGTTCTTTGTCGGTTCGTCTGCGTTGCTGTGTTCCCCGTGTTCCCCATCTCTACCTGGATCCTGCCTGTACCTACCAGTAAGCCATTCGCTACAATAAATACCTTTTTGTTTGTATCTACTCTGCCTCCCTGCTGTCTGCATTTGGGTCCACCCTGCACTACCACAACAGTATGAACTGACCAAGACATGGACCCAGCGGACAGAGAGTATTCTCAGGAGGAGATTGATGAGGCACTCCAGTCAATTTCATCCCTGCTCCAAATGACAGAAAATGACAATCATGAGCTCAAGGAGGCAGCTATTACCCTGGCCCTCCGAGTATTTGCTGTCAAGCCTGGACTAGCAAGGCAGCTACCTGGGGTAAAGGAAGGACTGTCAGCTACTCTGTCTCACCGTGTCATCAGCAACCTCCAGCCCAACCACCAGTCCTGCCTGGCTCCTCGTCGGCGGCCCGGTCAACACCAGCTCCTGGCTCCCTGTCGGCTGTCCCCACCAACTTCCAGCATGAACTTTCTGGTCCCCGGTCCATCCCTGCTGACACCCTGCCTGAAACCCAGTCGGCTGACTCTGCTGACGCCCAGGCAGAACCCCAGTCAGCAGCCCGGCCGACTCCTGTTCCTGTGCTGCAGCAATCCACTAAGCCAGAATTGCAGCAGCCACCAGTTCCCGAGCTACAGCAACCCCCAGTCTCTGAGCTGCAGCTGTCTCCTGTTCCTGTGCTGCAGCAATCTGCTGTTTCTGTGCAGCAATCCACTGAACCTGAGCAGCAGTCTCTGCAGACTGTGCTTCAGCAGCCTCCAGTTTCCCTGGCTCCACTGACCTCCTGCTCAGCCCTCCAGTGGCGGGCCTCCAGTCCTGCTGTCCAGTTGCGGGGTTGGCCTCCTGAAGGGTCCTGCCTTCGCCGCCGCCGTCCTCCTGAAGGGTTTCGTCTCCGCCGTCCTCCTGAAGNGCCGCCCGCCTGAGGTCTCTGGCTCCGTCTTCGCCCTGCCCCCAGGCCGCCCGCCTGAGGTCTCTGGCTCCGTCTTCGCCCTGCCCCCAGGCCGCCCGCCTGAGGTCTCTGGCTCCGTCTTCGCCCTGCCCCCAGGCCATCCGCCTGAGGCTTCCTGCTCTGCCTCTGCCCGGCCCAGGTTTCCAGGTATCAGCCAGAGTCTCAACTCCCAGACCACTTGCCCCTGAAAATGAAACCAAAAGAGATGCAAAATGACTACAAAGAGAAACAATAAATACCACGAGATGCAAACAAGACCACGAAGAGTACTTTTAATTATTTCTATTTATTTTTCATTTACTTCAGGAAAACCCACCACCACACCTCCTCCATCATCCTCCGATGCTGGTTTCTTCTCCTCCTCTTCCTCTCCTCCTCTGCCCCCTACTCCTCTGTCCTCTCCTCCTTCTCTCTTAGTGTTGTCTGTTCCATCCTGCTGTGGTCTGGTGCTACTGGTTGTACTGGCTCTACTGGTGAGACGATGTGTCCGGAGGAAACCTGAAGGTGAGACACAGGTTCCTCTCACACAACACTTCACACATTAAATATTATTTAAATTGTGTTTTACAGTTACATTTGATTTACATGCATGCTGTTCAGTGAGTTAGAGTGTGTGTTTATTTGTCCTTCTATCTTTGTGAGGACCAATCTGAGCGATAGACCTTGACAGTGAAGACATTTTGGATCATCTATTACTTTAATTTAAGATTAGATTCAGATGTAGGTTTAGTCAGTTAGAAACTACAGAATGTTTAACAAGAGTTTACACTTCAGTATAGAAGAACATGTTTTTAAGTGTTGGTCTCTGATCAGAAGGCTTTTTCCTGTGTGTGAAGTGTGACACTGTTGTGTTTTGTGCCTTGTGGTCAAAGTGTTTGTGTCAACAGAAGCTCTGCTTTCGTCCAGTTTCCTGTTTTCTGATCAAAACACTTCATTTGTTCTCAAAGGAATCAAGGACTGATAGAAAAGTTAAAGAGACAGCGTCACTGCTTCGCTTCAGCTCTCGTTCTTGACACAATAACAAATGTGCAGATTTGCAGCTCATTCTGCTCACGTGACATTTCTATGAATGTAATGTACAGTTATATTTATTAACAAATCAAGGATCTGTTTAACCAGTGTAAGTATTAATTACATGAAATGAAACACTGTTTTTCCTTCAACTCATCCCAGTTTTTACTGAATACATCTTCCCTTCATTTATTTTTATTGAGATATCTATCTCTCTCTATCAAACACACTTCAAATGTTTCCCTTTGCTTGTGCGTTTCCTTTGTCGCTTAGCTGGCTGACGTTACTGTCTGTTCCAGCTACATCTAACAGCTGCGTCAAACTCCAGAACAAAACTATTGCTCAGCTTTCTTCTGAAAGGACTTGGTGAGGAGTTGTTTCCCCTCTTATTTCTTCAGCCTCTCCTTTTGGAAACCCGATTTCCTCTTCTGAAAAGGCCTGGCTGATCAGACGGCTTCATCAGGACCAGGGCGGCACTTTAGGCCAACTCAAAACGAAACTAGCGGTTGAAGTGGACCGAACCATTGGGGTCGCAGAAAAGAGGGGGCCCATTAGAGCACCTGCAAAAGGCTGTTTTTTTTTTGTTGTTTTTTTTAATCATAGAAAGCTCAGCCTGTTCAACCATTACCATTTGTAGAAGCCCTATTTGATTTGGTGTGATCATTTTAAAATTATTACAAGCAATTGTCGTGGGCCCCTCCACACCTTTGGGCCCTGTAAATTAGTACCCTTGGTCCCCCCTGTCCTATGCCCCTGGATATTAATATTACAAATGTTGAACTGGTAGCAGTAGGTGCACTAACAGTACTTGTAGCAGTACTTGCAGTAATAATATTTAGTATTTCACTTTCAGAGAGTGATCCAGCTCCAGTCTACTCAGCAGTGAAAAGAACAGAAGACGTCAGTCATGAACCAAACAGGACGAGAGGTATAGCTGCTGCTCTTTAAAGGGGGTTGTTTTCANGTTTTATACTGTTTGTTTGTTTGTGTTCAGAGTCTCCAGCAGAGCCAGAGGTCGTCTACTCTCCACTGAGGTCCACCTTCACACCTTCACACCAGTCCAACCACTGAGGTCCAGCTGCTGGTTTACTGCTCACTAACTGGTCTCCAGAGCCCCTCAGACCTCTGCATACATGATTTATTTAATCATCTTTTTTAAATGTTGGTGCTAGGGGGCCGCCCCCCTGGTGGAAAGTGGTTTTTTTTTTTTAAATAAAACCTTTTTAAAATAAGCTTTTCACTATTTGTTTAAAATGTGCAACATGTTTGATTTATCCAATACAAATCATCATTGTTGAGGGAGAAATGCTGCAGTAGCTTCCTGTTTGTTCTCGGTCTGTGAGCAGCTCTTCAGAGGTGATAGAAACATTAGTGCAGCAGCTGTGCCAGTCACTGACTGATTACATGCATCAGGCAGTAAAGCACTTTGGATGCAGTCAGACAGCCAGCAGGTGGCAGCACAGGAGCTTCACTTTGTTCAACAGAGGATCATTTTCACTCTGAAGTCGACCTTGAACTCACAGGAGGAGAAAAGTGTAAAGCGATATTTTAAAAGACACAAACTGAGCTTCGTTCACATGTGACAAACAGTTTCTCTGCATCTGAAACTTCAGAGGAGTTCAGATCAGATCCAACATGTTATTTTACCTAAATGCAAAACATGCCACGTCACCTTCAGATGCTTCTGGGAAAAGACTCACCCTTAAAGCTGCTGAACTGCATTTCAACCACATGAGGACAAATATAAAACGAAAACAGACGCACCCATAAAACACATTCAGACACACCTATATGCAGTGCACATAATAAAGTCTCCATGTGTTAATAAAGAAAGATTTGAGAGCTGATTTCTGCAGCTGCTGCTTCAAATCAAACTGTGTTCAGACCAAATGCTCCACAGTGAGAGTGTAGAGGAGACAACTGGAGGCTTTTAATTTGAAGGAGACTACAAATAACTAAATCGAGGTATCAAAGTGAGCTGTAAATTATCTCTAACTAGAGGTCACAATCAGAATCAGAGTTATTGGCCAAGTGTGTGAACACATACAAGGAAGCTGACTCTGGTTTTAAGTTGCTCTCAGTGTCACACAGACGAATTTACAGGAAGAAACAGACAAACAGCTGAAAACAACAAACCTGAACAAAGATAAACAAACATTTAACTATTGTGTACATTATTGTCTATACACAAAATACACAAAAATAGCTGCGTATATGAATACATATAAAACACAACAATGAACGACAAACACACAGTGGTATATACAAGTCAAATGTTTCTGTAAATTGTTAACAAGAATAAAATNNAGGCTGCTGCTCCTCTTTTGTTGCAACAAAACACTTCCTGCTTTATAATTCTTAGTCTGACTTTAGAAATGAGCTTCAAACATCAGTAGAACATCGAGGCAAAGCCCCTGAATCCAAACACTGCTTCAGTTTTGTTTCTCTGAATCATTCCAGAGTGATTACTGATTAAATAGCTTTCGTTTCTTTGCTCAGTGTAACTTGGCTCACAGCCAGCGTGAAGTCCTGAAGCAGGAAACTAAAAATAACGTCATGTGTCCATTTGAAATCCAACTAATCAGACTGTCAGTGTTTGAAGCTCCTGATCAGCTCTGAGTTCAGCAGCAGCTGAAAGAATTTGCCTCCACACTTGAAATTCTAAACAGTCTCATCATCGAGTTACATGAACAATACTGCAGTTTGTATCAGGAGGGAGGCGGAGTTTCTCCTGCTGCTGCTCACAGAAAGATCATAATTTACTGCAGAGACACAGAAGTTCAACTGAGTTAAACCTGTTTTAATTTAAGCTCCTGATGTGGAGTCTAAACTGAGTTACTGTGTCTCAGTTCTGCTATTTGTCAGTTTCCCCTCATCACTTCCTCTGTAGTTAGTTGAACTGGTATTTTGTTCCAGTGATTTTATCAGCAGCTTCAGTCTCAGATTCAGAAACACAAAGCTTCCTTCTCTTCAGGGTAAAGACCAACTTACAGGAAGAGAAAACAATGTGGTGTTATTTTTCAAACTAACATAATGTCCCTGAAAGCACCGCCAGATAAAANGACAGACGTCATGTTGTTCCAACAATAATTAATAACTATTATAACTAGACTGCTGTGTTTTCTGCACTACAGTCTCATGAGGAGCCGGCCTGTCATGTATTATCATTACATTCAGTTCCCAAAGAAAACTTTCCTCTTCGTCACACTGACTCTTATTTACACAATAAACACAAAAAACAAAGGCCTCGTGATACTGAAACACAAACAAATCAGCTGTTTACATGACAAATAAATGATGAGATAAAGTTTCCACGCTGGACTCAGAGAGACGTTCACACCAACAAAGTCCAGAAGAAGTGAAGTTTCACTGAAACACTTTGATCAGAACATCCTGATCCAGGAGTTATTGATCAGGAGGAGAAGCTGAAACTTGGACTGAACTAAAGAAACATGAAGGTTTTTCTCTTTGATCGATGATGACAAAGTTCAAACTGTGATGGAGCAGTCTGAGTGCAGCTGCTGTGTAGTGACTGAGCTCTGACTGTGGTCATCAGTGGAATAAAAGACTTCATGTTAACAGCTGCAGCTGATGTGATGAATAATTCATCAGTTCATTAATAACTCAGAATTCAAACATGTTCTCAGGTCGTCCATCGTCTGCAGTTCTGTTTGTGATTTTAATGGATGAAACATTTTCTGTTTCTGGAAATTCATCACAGTGGAATTTATTCAGAAGTGATGACTGTTGTGACACTCGGGACTTTTGTGTCATGTGAGTCATTTTGTCCACAACCAGACACAAAGCAGACAGTCATGCAATAAGCATCTTTCCACACAGCGGATGGATCGTGTTTAGAGTTTGAGTTCAGTTCAGTCTGACAGAAACAGTCAGATTAATCTGAACTCTCAGTTTGTTGTTTTATATGACACTTCCAACAGTGTCTTCAGATATAAATTAATCAAAGAACTACAGTCTGTTCTCATATTAGCTGAGAGAGAGAGAGTCTGTTTCTACCCACCAACACTGAAGAGGCAGGACTGAAACCACATCCTGATTCAGACTGAGATGGTGGGAGAGGTGCACAGTTAAAATTACAGACGCTCACACTGTAAATGTCCCGCCATTTTGTTCTCTCTGCTTACGGGGGCAGGCCCCGACACACCATTTTGACTCATATAGATTTCATTGTCATCGCTCAGTTACAGGAATCAAAGAGTTACATTAA
>NTHP01000753.1:52167-65597 GCA_003416845.1 Oplegnathus fasciatus
CCCACCAACACTGAAGAGGAAGGACAGAAACCACAGCCTGACTCAGACTGAGATGGTGGGGGAGGTGCACAGTTAAAATGAGCTCACAGCAGCTTCAAACCACAAGCTACATGCTGTAAATGTCTCACCATTTTATTCTCTCTGATCACAGGGACGGGCCCAGACAGGACATTTTGAGTCATACAAATTTAACTTTCATTTCTCAGTTCCAGAGTTACAGTTAGGGAGGGTCAATGATCCTGTCTTTTATCAGGTTTATTAGTTCTAGAAGCAGGACGCTGTTCAAAGTCAACAAATAACTGATGAAGTCTGGTTTATGAGCCTCTTTTATACTGGGTATAAAGAGAGATAAGTCAGACTGGACTGTGAGCTCCCTGTTTTCAAATAATGCTCTAGAGATGAACTCTCTGAGGGCACAACGCTTACGTGTATGTTACCTGTTACCTGGGCGGTTGCCTGGAGGCTCAGGTGTGTTGTGGTTTGGTCCAGTTGAGCTGCTTTTGATTCCAGCTAAGATTAGACCTGCATCAGCGGGTTCGACAACTCTGATTGTTCCTGGTAAATAACAAGTGGAAAATTACCGAAGTACATTTACTCCAGTTCTGTAGTTAAACAGAATTATAAGGTACTTGTACTTTACTTGAGTATTTCTATTTCATGCTCCTTCATACTTGTACTGCACCACATGTACCTGACAGGTTACTCTGCAGGTGAAGATTTAAAACATGATCACTGTTAGAGATTAAACTGCCAACATCATGTTGTTAAAATGATCTCATGCACCATAATAATAATCATATGATATAATAATCTGAACGGGGCCATTTTGCAGTACTTTTACTTCCGATACCTTCAGTATATTTTACTGTTAATAACTGTGTACTTTTACTTCAGTGACACTTTGAAAGCAGCTCAGGTATTTTGTGTTGCGACTCTCTGAGACCAGTTCAGCTACTTTTCTGTTCCAGGTAGCATTACATCTGAATCAGTTCAGGTACAGTTTGTTGTAAATATATTTTAATATAGTTTTAGATTCATAGTTAGAAAACAAGAACTTCTTGTATATATGAATATATGATGCACCGGTTTACAACACCATCAATTCACACAAACCACAACCAGACTGCTGTGTACACATTTCCAAACAATATAAAGATAGAGAGGCAGCTTTAACAACTTTCAAAATGAAATCTTTAGACCATCATTACAACAAAATTCATAAATCCCTGACAAAAACTAACATTATATAGTACAGCAGAAACCAGAGCAAATACTAATTAAAGAGTCTATCTTTCCTTTTGGCTTTCGTGCATTTATTCTAAAACAAGTTTTAATAACTTTAATTCTCTGGGTCACATCTGTTCCAGAAGCAGGACGTTGATCAAATAAAACAATAACTGATATAAAGCATAGAGCTGTAAAGAGCTTCTGTATTTCATGTTGGATTTACACTGTAAAAACATTAACTTCTATTCTTTGGCATAAATAACAATTAAAGTGTAAAGTGTGAACAAATCCAAATCGTCTCGTTTCAACAGAAGTGTTTTTTTCAGTTTCAAGTTTATATCATTTAATTATCACTTTCAGAACTTAAAATCATGACTTCAGTGGACTAAATGTCCAACTGACCATTTACTTCATGCATCAAATTTAGTTATTTAGAAACATGTCATTTTACCTTGTAATCAATTCAATTCAAAGGGGCTTTATTGGCATGAAAGTTTCCAAAACAATGTTGCCAAAGCATAAAAAATATTTATAATCATACAATTCATTATTTACATATATACAGTATATTCTATGTGTGTGTGTATGTATGTGTGTGTGTGAATGAATGGTTTATCTGGTTTTATCTTTTTAATCTTTGTCTCCAAATGTGTATAGTCTATTTTGTATTCTTTTTTATTCTAGTTTTACATGCCTCTGTTATTTATTTTTTTTACCTCTGTATTTATTTCTGTTTCTGTGCTGCTGCAACAACCAGATTTCCCAGCTGGGGATCAATAAAGGTCAATCTTATCTTATCTTATCTTATCTTGACATTGTTAGCATATTTGCTTCCCAGCATGCATTGCATTAAGGTTAAAACCCTAACCCTGACCCTGGGAGCTGATTTCAAAAGATTCCTTAAAGCTGCGCTGTCAGAGATAATGAATGATTGTGTTGGACTGGGTCCAAGTTTCTTTTTGTGTAATGCACCTGGGTGGTTACCTGAAGCTCAGGTGGGTGTGTGCATCATTCAGGTAAAATTAGACATGCACCAACAGGTACGACATCTCTGATAAACAACTTTTATATTCACTTCTACAGAAAAGAAACTTACTGTGTGCCTAAATCCCATTAACAATATAAATCTACATTTAAGAATCAAAAATATATTCAGTAGTTAGGAAATTTTAATCTTTTTAGATTAAAATTAGGTCCTCTCCCTTGTATACAAAGCCCTTAATGGGCTAGGACTAAGCTACATTGCTAACTCTCTTGTTAACTACTTCAAGAGCACTGCGATCATCTGCTGCTGGTTTATTGGAGGTTCCCAGCAACAGCCGAAAGAAAATCGGGGATGCAGCCTTTGTCAATCACGCCCCAAAGCTGTGGAACACAATTCCTATAGATATCAGGGAAGCCAGCTCGCTAAATGTTTTTATAAGAAAGCTAAAAACTTACCTCTACACTTTAGCCTTTAACTAACCATGACTTGAAATTCCTTTTTGCACTTTGCTTTGCACTTATGCACTGCTACACTTCTTTTAAAATGTTGTATTTTATGTATGTATTTTATGTTACTGCTTTTAACTTTACTTCTATTATGATCATTCAGTGGGTTTTATTTTCCATCTTATGTCATGCATGCTATGTATTATGGCATTCTATCCCTGTTTTTATGCTCATTCTATGTCTATTTTAATGTGAAGCACTTGTTGCATGCAATTTCTTTATTGTAAAGCTCTTTGAGCTGCATTTGTTGTATGAAAGGTGCTATACAAATAAAGTTTATTACTATTATTATTATTATTAAACATGAAACGCCATCAGACTATAATTTGCTGAGGCTGACCAACACCACACCACAAGGTCTGTGATAAATCAGTGCTTACGTTGGAACTGAATCGCATTTAGTGTGACTAGGGCTGGGTGATATACAGAATATATTCGATATATTCCAATATCAATTAATGTGCAATGTGGCAGATGACCATATCGTCATATTCGAGTTTTTGTGGCGCATTTAATAATTTATTTATGCATTAAAAGCAGGTGGTGTTTAAATGCAGGAGACTCCCTCTCCTACACTATCACAGACTCCCCAAACTAATTATTCAGCCCACCTCCTGACTGAGTTAACATCAGTTCAAAACGGGAGGAAGGTCACGAAACAGATAGAAAAAAAATTACAGCGGGTCGATCATACGGAGTTGGTTTGGTTTCAGGAGCGCAGATGTGACACAAACTGATAATATATGATGTGTAACTTTTTTATCATGAAGCTGAGGTTATGGTTTGGATATTTCAGCTCTACTAATGCTGATATGATTATTATGCAGGCTACAGGGCGTCTGTCAACACTGCTGACCCGGATAGTAAGATCATACACAACAAAGCTTCATACTAAAATGTAATTAAATATACTTATCAAACAGAGGGATTATAAATAAAGACCTGTCTCTAATGTAAGCCTGCTTCAAAATAAAGGACTGGTACCCTCTATCCTCTCGGACACTATTTGAGAATTTACAGTATGTTATTTTAGAGAAAATGTGTATATCGAGATATATATCGTATATCACGGCATAGCCTAAAAATATCAAGATATTATCTATAAGCCATATCGCCCAGTCCTGAGTCTGACCCGTCCCTGGGACCAGTTTGTCATGGGAGACCCTTCCAGGAGCTGAGTGCTCCAGACAATACAACTCCCAGGATCCACGGGTACGCAAACCCCTCCACCACGATAAGGTAACGACTCATGGAGGGGAAACATTTTGGTAAGCACTGTTGAACCAGACCATAGTGGTGGAGAATCAGGTGTAAAGAGGTCTGTGATATGTCAGATGAGCTGATCGCCCGCGACTTTATCAGCTGACAGTTCTGATTTCTTGTCCATATGTCTTTTATATTTCCAGCCAACAAACATCCCAACAATTACACAAACCAAAACTGCTACTGCTACCAATCCAACGTATCCACGAGTGATGTTTCCATTCATGGTGTTTCCATCCTTGGTGTTTCCGTTGTTGGAACCTGAAGATCAAAGTACACATTAGTGAGGAAATGACTGAACAGTGAACAGCCTCCATTTACTCTTCTATATTCCTCATGTTTGACTCTCAGGAATCAACATGGAATAAACTGCAGCTACAACACGGTGCACAGAGAACACACTGAACTCCACAAACTCACCTGAGTCTGTAACCTCCAGTTGGATGCTTCTGATTGGCTGAGTCTTAATGTTGGCTCTCTTATTACGTCTTGAACCACCTGCTGCAACTCGACACTCGTATGTTCCAGCGTCGTTGTTGCTCACGTTCTTCAGCTTTAAAGACACGTCTCCGTTCTTCAGCCCACCGTCCACCAGCTGCACCCGCCCCCCAAAGCATAACTTTTGGTGGGTTAGATCTGAGCGTCCATCACTGTAAAAGAGGACGTACTCTTCTGACTCCAGGTCAGATCTGGTCCACTCTACAGCTCTGATGGAGGCATCACCAGCCTCACATGGCAGAATGACATCAGTTCCAGGTCCCACTTGAATCACATCTAAAAACAACAAAAAACAATAATAAACATCTAGAGCAAAAAACTAATTACATTTCAAAAGGACTCCTCAGCCAGGAGAATATAGTGAGTACCCGTATTCATTTAAACAGAAGGCCTCTTCACACACTCCTGATATTAAAGGGAACATTCAGTAATGAGTCAGAACTGTCGAGATGTTACATGATCTTATTCCCACAGTGTTAATAAAGACTTGTTGTTTAAGTGTTGTGAAGCATGAAGCTGCTTCAACTTTTTGATGTGATTAAAAGGCACTGTTCACTCAGCCAATCAGAGCACTCAGTGACGTCTTTCCAAATTCAGACACAGACATGAGACAGGAGTCGTACCAATTTGTCACAATATAAAAATATTTCTCCTTTACATAACTTCTTATTATTAATTAAAATAGTTTGGTTAAGACAGAGATAATTACAAATTCCATGCAAATTGACTTATGCATGCAAGTTCTGTAAATCTGTAATTTGGTGAAGTAAGTGACTTCTTTACCTTATGGTACACCATTTTTACTCCAGTCATATAAAAAGGAGTCAGATGTGGAATTTAAAGAGAAAGACTTTGACTCTTCAGAACAAACCTCATGTTTCACCTCACTAAATCCAAAAGTGATGAATTGTAAAGTTTCATCAATTGTACAATTCTATCCAAGGTACTGCTGACTAAATTAAGTAATCAATGAAATTAATAATTCAATTTCATTAAAGCAAAAGTGTGTCTTTAATAATTTGTTTGATTTGATCGAATCACTTTCACAGTCAGAGTCTGTAAAACGTGCAGGAAACAAACAAAGAACCACCATCTGCTGTGAGAAAAGTGTTGCTGCTTGTGTTTCAGCAGAGGTTCACTTCACTGCCACAGTGAGTACAAGACATCTGTTTGTTTGTTATTGTTTCGGTCAGAGACACTTGTGTCAAGTCAGTTAATCATCAGATACTTAGCTTGGATGTCGGCATAATGGCGGGTCGAAATCCAGTGAATAGTCTCCCGACAGAGTGTGACAGAAAACGCAGGAAAACTCAGCTTCTGTCATGGCATCTGAACCGACGGATGTTCGACAACCGGCTGAACAACAACTCTCAGAAGGTGGACAGCAGAAGACACGCGGCGCACTGTGATTGTTTACTCCTTAATAAAGTCAGAATCAGAATGAGCTTTATTGGCCAAGTATGTGAACACATAGAAGGAATTTGACTTCGGTTTAAAGTTGGATATACAGTATATGTATATACTGGATGGCTAATGTAATACATTACTTTATATACATGAAGTAGGTGGTTATGTACGATACATGTCTATACACAGTACATACAGCTTGCTCTGATTTATATTTGAAAATGATGGACAATATGTGCATGTTAAAGAAGTGTGTACTTTTAACTTTAAATATATAATTTAGAATTTGTAGGTAAGTGGATGTTTTGGTGTTAAAGGGTTATTGATTTAAGTGTTCATCAGAGTGACAGCCTATGGGAAGAAGCTGTTCATGTGTCTGGTTGTTTTGGCGTACAGAGCTCTGTAGCGCCTTCCAGAGGGTAGAAGTTGGAACAGGTTGTGTCCAGGGTGCGATGGATCTGCTGGTAATGTTTTGCTGTGGCGGGCGCCTGTGTTGGACCCATTCCCATGAGTCAGCCATCACTCTGTTTGTCACTGTTAGTCTGCAGTGTAGTTCATACACTTCACTGATAAACCAGAGAACTGTACAGTAACATTGGGCTTCATGATCAAACAAAGTTTTTGTACGTCTACACTTCTGTCCATGCTCGCACGCTCCCTCTCTCTCTCGCTTGTACACGAGGGTTCTCTCTCCCTCCCCCCTCTCTCTCCCCGGGGTAGTACAATACGTTTAAACATTATTAAATTAAAAAGGCTCCAAACCTCCAAATTTTGGGCAAGCTTTAGTTGCCAGATCTATTTTATAATCAAGAGCTATAACCAAATCACACATCCTGTTGTACAAATTGCCTACAAGTATCACTGCACACCGGCAGTAACAGCAGTTACCTGATGTACTCTATAGTAGACTTAGTTAAGAGTGAACAATAAATTTATTGGTGTACAAATAAAATTAGATGTGCGAAGAGTCTTTGGCAATGAGACCCCATCGTGACGTTATCAGAGTTAGGCGTTGCGATGCCATGAGATGCAAGGAATATCCCCCCGATGGAGTCTAGACACTGGTGGTGGTGAGGAGATGGAGAATGCTGAAGATCAGGATTATATGATGCGGAGCAGGACTTGATGAGCTTGAGAAAGGAGCCCTGGGAGCCGGATGTGATGAGAACTAGAGGTGAATGGGTGGAGGAGGGTTGTATTGATTTCGCACTGAAATGACAGCTGACAGCAGCAGAGAGGAGAACGGTTTTAAAATTTGACAGCAGCGAACTGACTGGCTCAGGGAGATCGTGGCCAGATTTGGTTGCTTAAACAGAAGGAGTGAACGCCCATAATCAGCTGACAGTGTTTGAAGCAGAAAGAGGGAGAGAGAGAAGGAGGGAGAAAATGTGAATGAATAAGCGCACAGAAAGTCTTCCTGATTGAGCTTCATGTGAACTTGCCACCGTAGGAACAGTTGTTACATCACCTTGAAATGAGCCACAACTTAACCGTACTTAAACAAACAGCACTAAATAAACAGTTCAATTCGTGATACTTTCTCACCTCTTAATTTTAATACTTGATATACAATGTTGTTAAGAATAATTAAATAAATAAATAACACTACACGATAAATAGAGGGCTTCAAATAGATCCTGTGATCAGTAATCGGAACGGCAGATACTGCTTCCAGCGATCGATGATCGGCCCCAAAAATCCTGATCGGAGCACCCTTTTAATAAACGGATAAAAAACAAAGCAAATCCTCTCTCCTACCACAAATACTACACATATAGCCAGTAAGAAAAATACTAAGTTTAAACAGTTTTTTAATCAATTGATGGTTTTTATAATACCTGGTTTTAGGAGGTGCACCCCTACTTCCTGCATCCATGCTATGTGAATTAATAATAATAAATACATATATTTAAAACAATGTCGGTTCTATTGTTTGTCGGTACAATGAAACCTTATGTGGAGCATGACCATCAAGTACACAACCGCCAGCCTCTTGACACTTAAGCAACTCTCTTTTATTGTTCCCCCTGCGACACCATACATCATATCAATGGTTCCTATCTGACGTATCAGTACCTATCACTACATCCCCCTTTCCAGATAAGAGTCCTTTCCTCAACATACTGTAGCAGTTAACAGTTCGGGGATTCAAGATTTATCCAAACAGATGATATCAAACAGTTCATATCTAAACAGATGATGTCACTATCAATAAGAACACTTATGGTTTTTCCCTTGGCTTATTAGCTTATCCATAAAACCAGTGGTATGAAACATTTTACCAACCTATGTTTCTGTAAACACAGCATCATAAACAACAACAAAATCTTTTTAGATCTCACAGCAACAGTCTTCTTTTTTTCTTTTTCTTTATATATATATATATATATATATATATATATATATATACACATTGTATATATATATGTGTATATGTATAAGGGATAGGG
This sequence comes from Oplegnathus fasciatus, assembly GCA_003416845.1. Taxonomy (NCBI): domain Eukaryota; kingdom Metazoa; phylum Chordata; class Actinopteri; order Centrarchiformes; family Oplegnathidae; genus Oplegnathus; species Oplegnathus fasciatus. The sequence goes on from NTHP01000753.1 coordinate 60,504, forward strand.
TAGACTGCCCAAACCCTTCATCTGAGTGAGGGGAGTATTCTGCCCCAATGTTCACTCAGTGTCTGTTCATCTCACATAGTCCTTCAGGTAGACTGGAGTCCTCCTGACTCTGGCAGGATAACGTCTCTCACACACTGGAGTCTGTTGGCTGGAGTCACGCTGGACTTGAGGTGTGACAGGTGTGCTCACAGAATCTGGAGCAGTGTTATCCAGCGATGTTCCAGGTACGTTGGTGGTTTCAGGCGCCACATAGGTTGGCGAGAGGTGGAGTCGGTTTCTCTGCAGAGTGCCTCTTGGCGTCTCGATGATGTAGGATCTTGGTGTGTCTGCTCTAGACACCACTGTGCCTCTCTGAAGCACGTCTTTGACCCACACATGATCGCCGGGATTCAAGTGTGGCACGTCACGTGCTCTGTATCTTCGGTTGTAGTTTTGCTGCTGCTTTTGTCTGTAACTTTGTTCTATCCTTTTCAGGTTCTGCATGTCTGCACATGCTGGGTTGAGCTGGGATGGAATGACAGGAACAGTTGTTCGGATCTTCCTCCCCATGAGTAGCTCAGCAGGACTGTGTGTCCATTAGCAAGAGGAGCAGCACAGTAGGCCATGAGGGCCAGATAAGGATCACTGGACTTCTTGAGGAGACTTTTGATTGTCCTAACAGCCTGCTCTGCCTCCCCGTTGCTCTGTGGGAAGTGTGGACTGGATGTCACATGGCTGAAGCTTCAATCTTGTGTGAACTTTTGGAAGGATGCGGATGCAAACTGTGGTCCATTGTCCGAGCGCACCACTTCTGGTATCCCGTGACGTGCAAAGATAGACTTGAAGTGCTCAATCACAGCTTCTGATGACGTATATGTTAGTTTGGCTACTTCGAAGTATCTTGAGAAATAGTCCACAATGACTAAGTAATTTTTGTTTTAGGCCCAAGTGGAAGCCAGCACCTCCTTCTCGATCTGGGCGTATCGCTGTTCAGTGCTGCTGAGAGCTCTTGAAGCATACACCATTGGTTTCCACTCTGCGTTGTCTCGCCACTGGAGGAGAACCGTGCTCATCTCGTACGACTCAGCAGAGACTAACGTTTCAGCATTTGGGTCATACAGTGCTAGCCCTGGAGGAGTAGTCAGTTCTTGCTTTATGCTGTTGAAGGTTTGCTGCTGTTGTAACCCCCAGGCCCAGATGTTTGACTTCCTCAGCAGATCTCTGAGTGGGCTGGTTTTTTCGGCTAGGTGAGGTAGGAATTTCCCCAGGTGGTTTGTCATCCCCAGAAAGTGTCTCACCTCACTGACGTTGCTGGGCTCCTTCATGGCTCTCACCGCGCTCACCTTGTCGGGGTCTGCGCCGACCCCCGATGCCTCAATGATCTGCCCCAGGAACTTTATCCTGCTTTTTGAGAACTTGCACTCGTTGTTCAGCGTTACTTCCCTTGCTGGACATTGTTGCAGACTTTGCCCTTTCGTGTCCCTACATCTTTTGCACTGTCTGCTTTCTTAAATGTCTGTCTGGGCTGTGGTTTGGCTTGCTTTGATCTTGCACCGCCGCCCTGCTGCGCGTGTACGCTGTCGAGCTGCATTTTCGTGATGTCCCCTTTAAAGTTACTCTTTAGCATTTCTTGTTGCTTTTTCACCTGCTCACTTTGTTTGGCTCTGGTGACTGCTTTTTCTGGTGTCAATTCTAGACAACACTGCACAACCCAATGCAAAGAACATTATTCAAGAGGAATTGCTCTAAACGTGACACTGATATAATTAAAAAAAAAAAAATTCCTAAACAAAACCATACAGCAGAAAACATGCTTTTAAAAATGTATTACCAAGGTTTTGTCTCTGCTGCCCTCTACATCTACATACAGGTTTGAAATTTGATAGGACACGTCACACCCTCTCTTCGTCTGTCTCTCCCTCACTGTGTCTTTTTCAAAACGGCGCAGCTACAGTCTGACAGTGTGTATGATCACTCTTTTATATTTTAAAGTAACTGACAAAGACAACACTAATTAATGACAAACCCCATTTACTACAAGAAAATACATCTGAATATGTTAGACTTCATATACACATAAGGCACAGCCCAAATTTGAACTATTTCATGAAAAACAGTTCCTACATTATTCATACACCTTCCAAAATCCAGTGTCATTATTAAAAAACCTGAAATTAACTGTAAAAAAATATGTAAAAGTAAGTAGTAAATAAAAGTAATTAAAGTAAACCTTTTATCTGAGTTTCAAACACATTAACGTTTGCTAGAATAAGATGACATTATTCTTTAAAACTGGTCAAAAATCTTTCCTGCCAACATGAATCTCGTCACAATAAAAGCTCACCTTCAGCAGAAGCTGCTCCAGACAGAAGGACCAACAGGAGCATGAACTTTGGAGCCATCGGAGCGGTGTGAATGTTGATCTGCTGCTTTGTCGCTCTGTCCTGTGTCTACGCTGCACTAACAGGAACTGGTTGGCAGGCAGCTTTATATCTATGGTGTTCAAGCCTGAGGGGGCGGATCTCACAGCACAGTTTACAGGAAGTCATCAAGTCTAACCAGAGAGAGAACTTAAGAGGTTTGAGTCTGGAGGTTGTAGCTCTCTGTTGACTTTGTAAGACCTTGGATTCAAGAACACCCTTGAATACATTTTTTCAGTGCAGCAACAGTCACCTTTAATAACATTTTAAAATTTTAAATGTATTAGAAACTAAAAATAAGTTCTGAAATATGATATGCAACTGAGGTTAGTTAAAACTTTTTTTACATGGGTTATTACATTTATGTTTTAATACTGTTTCCTTATGTTAATTAGCCTACCCTCAGTGATATTAATGGGGTGGACAAAATATTAGAAACACCTGTCAGTCTGACACAGAACAGTTCAGCAGCAGCTCAAACTACATCCTCCAAAATGATCAAACAGTTGAATCAATACAAACTGAATATTATAACCTTCAGGATTTATTACAGGACTGTTGGATTACACTGCATTAGTTTTAGTCAGCTGTACCTAATAAACTGAGTGTATATACAAGTCTCTAAGGTTGTTGTAGTGATTTATGCAGTTCACCATTATCCCTTAAAACTGTTAGAAAACCTGTCCCACTGCAAAAGGTCTGATTAGAAACACGAGCTGATGCCACTGAAGTTCTTCATTTATCACTGTCTCACAAGACTGAAATGTGGTTCTGAAAAAATACAAGTATAACATGATTATCCAACCTGGTTTCAGTATATTCACATATAAATAAAAAGCACAAATATAATAATAAACCTGGGAGCAACAACAGTATCATCAGATCGGAATAAAATCATCATATGAACCACTCAACAGTCAATATGGCCTTCTGCTATGGAAGGCCATTTGTGCAAATAACATCTTAGAGATTTCGCATTTAGATGACATTAAAATGCGTGTTACACATAACATGACCAAACTCGACGTGTTAACATGCATTTTAATGTCGTCTAAACACAAAACGTTATTTGTGCAAATGGCCTTAAAAATGTTTTTACACGTTAACACAACAAAATTTTACGTGTGCGTGCCTTTTCTGGTTGTGGCCAATGAGGGACCCTGAATCAAGGCACTGAGCAGAAGAAAGCCAGCCATCTATAGCCCACTACTACCTCATTTGTTTTGTGTTCACTGAGCTGAGAGTATTTCAGACTAAATCCCTCCATAACATTGTTATACAGCGGTGCTCTGCCTGTCATAATTTATTTCATCTGTAACATCTCTATGAGTCTCAGGAAAAGGGGGATGATAGAATCTACAAAAATAAATAAAATGTTCTTTCCCTCTGAAGAAATATTGTGATGCACATGGGTAAGTCTGGGTTAAATCATCACACTTTTGGGCCGCATCGTCAGAGATTTTAATGAAATTTACATGCTGATTTGGTCATATAAGAAACCTGTGTAAACGAAATTGCACTTGTCTCGGGTCGCTATTAAGGGAGATTTGGGAAGTTTGAGCAAAGACACAATTGCTGCATCAAAGGCTCTGAAGGAGCACAAATTGAGAGTATAGCCACTGCTTCTTAACTTTATTACCACCTCAACATTCAAACAGTACAGTAAGAGTACTTTTGCAATTAAACTGAATTAACACTTCAGATTCATGATTCCACCCATGTTGTATTTCTTTGAGCACACTGTCCAGTGGCCTGGGAGCCCATCAATTGTAATTTTGTGTGTGCCTGACCATGCACTGATCAGTAACTGCTGTTCAACAACATTGTAAAGAATTAGTGATGTGATGCCACTTCAGATAAGTAATGATATCTCAGCAATGACTCAAAAACCAAAGACCAAACTTTCTGGAGGTGTTGATGACATTATAAGCTAACTTTGGTGAAAACTTGACCCATTTTAAAAGATTTTTTATTTGCAATTCAACTTTAACTGTTATAATCACTCATAACTGTAACTTTTCATTTTGAACATTGAACAATACAGAGCTTGAAAAGAGCTTTAAGATGATATAAGAACCATTTCTCTATGACCGTCACAGAGTCCATGCTATTAGTTCAAACTTCGTTAGCCCATATCTCCCTCAATAGCGATCCGAGACACGTGCAATTTCGGTTCCACGGGTTTCTTATATGACCAAATCAGCATGCCAAATTTCATTAAAATCTATGACGATGTGGCCCAAAAGTGTGGTGATTTGACCTGGACTTACCCAGATATAGACCACTGCTGAGTACATACCAAAACATTACAGAATCATCAATATGAAGCAGAACTCCAAGTTAAAGATCATACAGCATTATATGGTTGCTTATACTTGCTGGTCACTCATCTTTATTCATTGATGGCACAAACATGTGAATGTGCATAGTGACGCCTAGTGGTAGGACTGGTAACATTACAAGCAGACCCAGATTTGGAAATGATTGTTATTGTTATTGATATTGTTATTGATATGTATGTGGTGGGGAATGCTTCCCTAGTGGGTGAGTGTTAGTGAATGCAGCTCTAGGCCTGACTCCTCCCCCAGCCAATTTGCTCCTCTGGCCCAGATCATTTAAGGCACCTGTGAGCCCCTGCTCAGTCCTTTTGCCTCCTTCTCCTCTGTCTGTGTGGCTGGTAATGTTGGTGTTGCAG
>NTHP01000753.1:104814-128025 GCA_003416845.1 Oplegnathus fasciatus
ATGTTCCTATTTTCACTGACAATCCTCCTCTGACACCAAACTCTGTAGTGTGGCTGTCTGATATTCAGTCTGTCCAGGCCCTGCACATGTATGTTCTTGTCACATACTGCCATCTACTGGTCGCAGCTCAAGACATCACTTCAGTGCTCTGAAGACAGCACAGCTTTGACGCTGATCACTGAGCAGCTGCTCTATGAACAGTTGTGTTTTCTGTATCACCAAACAAATCATGTCTCCTGGAACAGATAAGAAACAGAAGACTGATCATTTTCACACAGAATGGACGGAGGATGATGTCTCTGTTATGTTGAACCTAAAGTGTTTGTGTCTCATTTGTTAAAGTCGCCTTTAGCAAAGAAGGGTCATCTAGAACGGCATCAAAACCTCCACAAGCATGACACAGAGACTGAGTTTTGGTCGATGGTGTGAGGTTTATTAAAAAGTGTCAAAGTAGATATCATGTGTAAAAATGTTTGGCAGCCCTGTTCTAAATCATCTGAAGCAAATAAACATCAACAACAACAACAACTCACAGCAGAATCTGAACAACTATCAGCTTTCATTTAGACCAAAAACATGTGGACTGCTTTGTACAATCTGTTTGTCCAGGGGCCTGTATCATGAATCATGTTCAACTGAGTCGGTCTTTCTCTGAGTTATCAGGCTTCACTGAACCTTAATCCTGATAACTACTCTCATACAGCTGCTTACATTAGAAGATTAGAGGAGTTTAAAGTGAGACTGTTGCTGCTGCTGAAGTCTGAGATCCTGAGTTCAACATCATCCATCTACAAGTCAAACTAGAATATATGGAGTTCCACAGGGAAGTGTTCTGGGTCCTCCACTGTTTTTGATCTATGAAGGACGAACGAGAACACATTGAACACATTGGATAATTTCAGAAGTNTCCCCAGTCAGCTCCACACTGAGTCCTGGTTTCTGTGGTTGTGTTCCTCCTCAGCGTCCATCCAGCAGAGCTGTCGTCCTCCTCACAGCTCAGAGAGACAAACTGTCCTTCAAACAGCTGAGAGCTGCTGGGACTCACAGTCAGAGAGGCTGGAGGGAAGGAGGAAGAAAAATACACTGATGATCTTTTACATTTTACACTGAACTGAACATCCCCCTGAACGTCCTAAAAATGTCAGCCGCTGACACTCACTGTTTGTCTGGAGGACAAAGTGTGATCGGGCGTCTGATGCTGCACATTGATTGTCTGGGACACTGTAGGAACCAGCTCATCTCTTACCACTTGCAACTAATTTATGTGTATTGAACTTCCCATGCTGGGAAACTTTCCTTCCCGCTCCCGGGACGCTACAGTATCTGAATCTTATTGTGTGCGATGTTTTCCATCCTGTTTTCTACTTTTGTCCACAACAAGTAGCTCTAGTATTCTTTAGTATTCTGTCGAAGTTTCTGTATGTGAATGAAGGTGTGAGCAGGTGGATGTAGAACAAGTGAGATTTATCGTTTTCATGTTTGATAAATACCAAACTTGTTGTTCGTACAGACGGTTCCTATGAACACATTTACAACTTGTTCTACGCACTCTTTGATAAATTGTTCTTCTAAATGATAAACTGCTCTCAAATCAACCAATCTGAACACTCACAATAACCCAATGAGAGTCGCTCAGGTTTCAGACTGACAGAAGAAGTTCCCTCACCTTGGTTTGTTGTGCAGCTCAGCAGTGACGTCAGAACTAAAGAGAAATGACACTCAGGTTGCTTTGANTGATACAACAAGACATTGGAAACAGCAGAGAGCAGCACACACACAACCATCTTTGTGTGGTTATTGTATCAAAATACTGATGCAGGACTGAGTGAATACAGAGAGGAAGACGGTTGTTTCAGAACATTACGTTTCATTCAAATCTATAAGAACATTATGCTGATCTTTTTTAAAAGGGAAGTTCAACAATAACAGTCTCTAAAATTACAACCTTTCAAAGTAAAAGCTGTAAAAGCTGTAAAAACCAAACGATGGATTTCTCTTTTTTCTTGTTATCTTGTATTTTCTCAGCTGATGTTTTTAGAGTGTACTTACAGAGCAGCCACAGTAGAGATGTTTCCTCCATCCTGACACTTGGTTATATTACACCTACACTTTGATCAGTTTATGGTCACATCAAGTAAGACCCTCCTCCTTCCTCTGTGACTGTGGCTGGCAGTGTTGTGGTTTCCTCTCTACACTGTTAGGACAAAAGTTTAGTTGCACCAAAGCACCAAAACATGAAGTGAAGAGAGACAAAAAACTAAATGAAGAAGTTGAAATGAAAAGTAAAGAAACGACTGACACTGAATATAAATAATGACATGAATATGATGCGTTCCCTGACAGTTAAACTAACACTGCTGTGTGTGTGTTCACTGTTCTGACTGCCTGAGGTGAAAGTTGAAGATGCTCTTTTCACCAGAGAGATTCATGATGTTTATTTGAAGCTGTCAGAGATTCTTTATGAAACGACTTGATGATGATCTTCAAACTAAAAGCTGGATCTTCCTGTAGGTGACAGCGCTTCAGTCGGGAGGAAGTGAACAGGAACTGATTTTGTACCTGCGTTTCTGAGGGCTTCTCTCTGCTTTAACCACTGAAATGTGGTCAGAAAGAGACTGAAATACAGCGTGTAGCTGCACGCTATCAAACTACACATCAAGAATCAGAATCAGGTTTACTGCCAAGTAGGTTTTCACATACAAGGAAGACTTTACGTTAATGTACCATGTAGTGTTCATGGGTGGCGTCAGGTGAGGTCCTGGGATGTGGGGGTGGGAGGGGTTGGTCATTATCTTTCCTGCTCACCTCAGGGTCCTAGAGGTGTACAGGTCCTGGAGGGACGGCAGGACCTTCAGCTGCCGCAGGAAGTACATCCTCTGCTGAGCTTTTTGCTGAAGGAACTAATGTCCAGCTCCCACTTGAGGTCCTGGGTGATGATGATGGTCCCCAGGAAGTGGAAGGACCCCACAGTGACAACTGGGGAGTCACACAGGGTGATGGGGGCAGGTGGGGCTGAGTTCTTCCTGAAATCCACAATCATCTCCACTGTCTTTAGAGCATTGAGCTCCAAGTTGTTTTGTCCACGCCAGGTCACCTGATGATCAATCTCCCACCTGTAGGCGGACTCATCCCCACCAGAGATGAGTCCAATGAGGGTGGTGTCGTCCGCGAACATCAGGAGCTTGACGGACTGATGACTGGAGGTGCAGCTGTTGGTGTACAGGGAGAAGAGCAGAGAGGAAAGAACGCAGCCTTGGGGGGATCCGGTGCTGATGGTCCGGGAGTCAGAGACATGTTGCCCCAGCTTCACATGCTGCCTCCTGTCAGACAGGAAGTCTGTGATTCCCCGATATACAGTGTGCTGCTCTATGACACCAAACATGTCTAATGTTACACCACCCAGACTGCGACGATTTGCAAAACATACAAGTCATCAGAACAGCCGCACCGAGAACAGACACTTTAATGGATACATCCCAATTCTCTTCATTACACCTTTTCCTTGTATCTTAGTTCGTCCCACCAATGTGAGGAAACAAGGAAACGTGTGAGAAATGAGACGTACTTTCCTCTGAACCGTCATCTGAAGACACGTCAGTTTCTGATGATGATGGCACAGCCGGATCACAGCTAGATCATCGCTGAATCACAGTCAGTTAATAGCTGGGTCACAACTCGATAAGCTGTCAGTCCGCTTTAACGGCTCCAACACGTCTTGCACAGAATTAGCTACAGTGACGTTTTTTAAAGTCTCTGTGTGTTTGCCCTCACAATAAATTGTTTGACAAACATCTGACATTTATTAAAAACCTGCAATATTCTGTATTTATACTGTGTAGATATTTAAGATATCTTGTGTAGGACACTGAGTGTATCTTTTAGTTTTATTACTACACACAAAAACTGCATAAAAATGTCACTTCCATATTTAAGGTTACAGGAATAAATCTTCATATCTATAATGTTTCCTCAGAGCTCTGACTGGACTTGTGTTGATCACCATGAAGCTCTGGTAGCTCTGAGTAACTGGAGACAGAAAAGAGTCTCCAGCTCTTTGTTCTCGACATCATTTCATGCAGACACGTCTCCTGCTTTCAACAGAGCATCATTAAGTGTTGATGACATTTATCAGTTTACATTGAATCAACTGGGGAAAGTATAGGTAAAGGAATTGTTATTACAGCTGTGGCCATACCCCAGTAGATTCCCCAGTGTTTCCTTGTGGTTCCCCTTTCTTGTGTTCCCAGTGCTCCCCTGTCTGTCTATAGGTGCATCTCAAGTCTCTTATTTGATGTCTCCTCGCTTGGACCGGAAGTTGTTCTGGTCTGCCATGTTGAAGATCGGCCCAAAGCTCTTATTTCTGCTCCGAAGAGCGAGAATCGAGGAGCGAGGAGGGATCTCGAGAGCAGCCTTCCCGGAAGACTTTTACCGGCCTACACGCCCCCTTACTGGATATCGGTTATTGATTGGACGCTGCAGCTGATCGGACTTGATCTGATCCATCACAACATCAGTGGAGTTTCATACCGGAGTGAAGACAGATAACAGATTAAACTCAAGTGTATCACTCTTTATATTTGATTTGTTTTCTGATTCATTTCTTCATTTATTAGAAAGATTTTTCTTTTCATGATCTGTTTTTCCCCCCGTTAACTTTTATTATGGATCCAATTAAAGTCAGAGAGAGCAGGAGAGTCTGTCTGTCAGCAACAAACACTTTTTACTTCATTTATCCTCATTTCCATTCAGTCACATGTGAGGCTGATCATTCCTGAGCGTCAGCTTTGATATGAGTTACATCATTTTGATTTCCCTGAAACATTTAGTCTAATAAATAATTTCAAGTGTTCAAAAGACACCATGATCCTATTCTGGGTTATTAAATAATGAATTCACAATCAGAATATCAATACATAATGAATCAATAATATAAAGTCATTCTGCTGCCTCTCAGCAGGACACAATATAAATACAGACTGCAGGTTGTTCTTCATGTGCAGGTGTTTGTTAAACAGGTAACAGGCTGCAGAGAGAAAACACTGCTGCTCTGCCGCTGAGAACTGTGTCTTTATTAGCATTAGTACAGTGCACATGTCTGCAGACACAAACTCCATCAAAAGTCTCTACAGCTGTTAAAGCCGACTGACAGCTGATCCAGCTGTCATCAGCTGCTGCCGTCATCACAAACGGACGTCGCTTCACGTGACGCTTCGGAAGAAAGGACGTCTCATGTCTCTTAAAACATATTTCCTCGTTTCCTCTCTCCTCGCTTGGTTTCCTTGCGTCTCTCCATGCATCCTCGGTGGGAGGGACTAAGACGCAAGGAAAAGATGCAAGTGAAGGAAACGTGGATGCACTTTAAGAGACTTGGGATGTACCCTATGCGTCTGTTCATGCCTGTGTGTCTGTGGGCGTGGTCCTCCCTTCCTCGTTCTCCTGGTTCTCTGCTCAGCCCCTCCAACACACCTGTCCAGAATCAGCTCATCACCTCACCAATCTGCTCACCTGCCTCCACTTCCCAAACAGAAACTCTATTTATACCGGCCCCCTTCCCTTTGTTCTTTGTCAGTTTTGCCAGTGTTTCCTGTGGCTACCTGCATCTGCCTGATCTCAGTATAAGCCGTCTCCTGCAATAAACCTGTGAACTGCTTCATTTTGCCTGCCTCTGTGTCCTGCTCTTGGGTCCACCCTGCACCAACCTTAACAATTGTGATATTATGACCATGTCCCTTACTGGTGAACTTATCTGTAATTTTGCAGCTTTTATCGACACTTTCCTGCAGGAATTTTCTCCTTTGAATGTGCTCTTTCTCTCCTTCTCTGTTTCTCCTGTGCTGTCCATTATTCCTCCACATTGCTCAGCCCCGCCCCCTTCATCAGCCCCCCTCCAGCTTGTGTTCAGACTGTTCTGCCACCTGGTGGTCTTCTGTCCGTACTGCATCTCCACTGTCCTCATGGTGTCTTTATATTGACGCAGGCCCACAGGTAACACTCTGAATCATTCACTGACCTTACAAACACTCATCAGTCAATCAATCAATCAATCAATCACAATCTAAAAGGGAAAATATGTTAAAACTGTAAGAAATAATGATGAGTACAGAGCTGGAATCAGATTTACAAAGATGGGAAATCATTTCACTCATTTTAGTTCTTAAAACTCATTTTAAATTAATAAGTTCTGTGCTGCTTTTGGCACCAACTAATGACCGCTGGATAAATCAACTCTCTATGTAATATATTTAGAATCTCTCTCATCGTATCAAATAAAAAACAGACTTTAACCCTCAAACTTCCAGAGATGTAGAAGTGAAGGTGGATGTTGCAGAGGTGTTGTTGGAGGGTCAGAGTGTGTTTGAGCGCCACCTGCTGCTCATTCAGCAGACAGACCGGTAAAGATCAATGAGTCAGTGAGAGAACACCATCTTCATCGTTTTCCTCTCTCTGGATGTTTCTGACAGGAAATCACTGACGTTTAGTGACTGAATGAGCAGCTTTGATTTGTTATTGAACTTTCTAACGTGTCTGTTAGCTCACATGTCTTTGACCTTCACCCCTCAGCTCAGGTCAGCTTCGATGTTCCTCCCTCACCGTGTGAGGTTCAGATCACACAGAGGTTTGGCTTCTACCTGCTGTTTAAGAGAGAACTTTATTTATCTCGAGGGAAACTGTTGTGCAGCAGCTGCAGGACAAAAAAGGAAATTTTTATTCATATAGCCCAATATCACAAATCACAATTTGCTTCAGGGGGGCTTTAAATGTAAAATATCAAATATCAATAAGGTGCAAATCCAAAATATACACAAACAGGTTAAGAGTAAGGATCATTCTTGCTGGGTTGCATATAGATACAGTATGTATGAGAAGTGACATGTAGCTCTGTACAATATCAAATCTGAAGTACAGGTAAGTGTTTGGTGAATTCAAAATGTTCAATGATTTAGTCATATTGCACAAATATCTATCAGCAAGTGTGTGGAGAGGAGATCTCACTGGACTCCGGCTTTATACACAAGAATGAATCTTAAATCATCATAATTTGTACAATATATTGTGTCTTCAATTTTACATTATTTTAATCCCCATATCTGCAGCATGGTTCAGTATAGACACATGCATAGGCTCCTGAGCAATGGAGCAAGTGGAGCAAATGCATCCCCATTATTCAATTAGAGGGAGCAGTCCTGGTAAAAATACACTTCATCATTATAGAGTCCCCAAATCAGGTGATCATATTTAAGCAGCCGATATCAATGATCATTTTAATATTTTCAGCAACTGACAAAAACAAGTAATAAAAAAATCACAGTTTTGGACCACCCTTTATAATAATTCTGAGTTTAAAGTCAGAATTCTGACTTTATTCTCGGAGTTTAAACTCAGAACTCAAATGAATTTTTCACATGTGGCCCTAATCCTCTCCCGTAGGAGACTGTTTCCAAAGGTGAGAAACATTTAGCTTCACTGCCATCATGGACTGAAAACAGAACTTAGGAAAAGATAGGCCAGCGTATGTTGAATGAACCTGCTTGGCCCACTGACTCCAGCAAAACTTCAAATTAGCTCAAAGTAGGATTGTACTGACGCCGAAATGCCGAACCGCTTTGCGAGTCAACATCAGCTAACTTTACCAGCCCGCCTGCCTGACATTAGCTCGCTGATGGGACAGGATTCAGCTGCGGAGATGGGACATTCACGAAGGAGCCGAATCAAAGAGTTGACTCTTCTAAGTGTAACGTGGCTCTTAATATTTTGCATTAGCCCTGTTGATTTTATTATTTGGGATGTAGTGGAGGGTAAACGCACATAAACACAGTTTACCCACCTTTTTCAAATGCAACATAGGTTTTACTCACCTTTTATGAGTTTACCATTACTTAACATTTGACAGCGGACATTAATAGTTTACCCGCCTTTTATTTCACCACTACATCCCCTCTGTGATTTGTCCAATTACTGTTAATATCTCAGGCTAATTTGCTGCCCCGCTCTCTCCCTCGCCCCACACAACAGCAGACTAACCTAGAATCGTGTTTCCTAAACCTCCACTAGAGCACCACCCCTTGTCCAGCATGTTTTCCACAACTGGCTCAAATCAGTGCAACTCTGAGCTCAGCACACCAGGTTAGCTAAGGCTGTTTCTCAGGTGGAGCAGTGTTGGATGGGATGAAAAACATTTTGGACAGGGGGTAGACTACTCACGACTGGTTTGGGAAACACTGACCCAGAAAAACAGTCGAGGAGGTCAAAGTTATTGCAGGAATCAAAATATTAGCCTAAAGTACACACAGTTGGATTGTGAAGAGATATTAGTGTATTAATTCAAGGTTTTGCTGGTAATGATCTTTGGGTAACATCAGGGAGCTGACAGAGCCGGTTAGGAAGGTTAGATGGTGTAGAAATGCAGGAAAGTTGTTTTAAATTACGATTTGTTTTATAGGGGAGGACCCCCACACCCCCTGCCAATTACATATATTTCCCAAGTTTGATCCCCCATTTTAAAACGTAATCAGGTTTGTTAAATAACTGATCCCAGAGCTGTCCCAGCAGAGTCAACAAGGGACTCAATTCAACCTCATGAGTCATCAATTCATCCAGAGAAAAAACAAAGTATTTATATTCACTAACATATTCCAAAGAGACTGAGCCAAAACTAATACTTTGTGTGTTTCGTAACATATTCTGAAATGTGTTTTTTGTGTTTTGCTCTGATTAACTGCTAATCTCTACCTATGACATCACAAAGTAACCTCATTTAATATATATAACATACAACATATGTGGTTAAACTCAGCCAGTAAAACTGTATCATCGGCGTATAATAAAACGTACAGTTTAATATCATCCAAGCATTTGCCTAAATTAGCTTCATTAATTTGTGGAGCTAAATCATTCACAAATAATATAAAGATTCTGACATTCACCGATGTTTTCTTATGTGGGATTTGTTCTTAGGTAAGAACAGAATCTATGCACACTCAAGAGCACACTTATGCACATCTGAGTGCTGACATGGTTGTGCAAAATAATTGGTCATTGCATTTTCTTTAATTCTACAGTTGTATAATATAATAATAATTATTATTATTTTCATTATTTTACAGAGCTTTATGGCCTTTTAAAACAAATAAACACTACACTAACACTTTTGGGAACCATGCCATCAGTGATTGATCACGCTATTTATAGGCCCAAAGTTTGCCTATTTCTGCACCCTAGGCCTACTCGAACAATGGCATATTTACTACTGCTACAAGTTGTTGCAGATCGTGCCCTGAGGAGGGAACGCATCTTCTAGGACCATTTAAATCTATTCAGTGCTTGAAGTGGACAAAAATAAGTGCCAGTACTCCTCTTATTCGCATGTTGTCTACAAAGTATTACATTCTGAATACAGTGAATAAAAGATACCAGGAGATATTGCTGATGTTCACAACATAAATTTATTTACCCAAGGGGAAAATCGTTTCAATTATTAGAGTAAGTAGAGCTTTAGTATGGCGCAATGAAGTCGTCAGGCCGGAAGGCCCTTAGTTCCTTGGATACTTTCTCTTCTCTCTACTTTTATTGCGTCACACAAACTAAGCACCTCTGTATCACCATGTTTGTTACTTAGGCTAGCCGCCGACAGAGTAAAGCAGGCAGGCACAGGAACAGGTGAGCGTCACGTAGTGCCCCCTGGGTAATGCAGTTTACTTAGGGCCATTATCAAACACTTGATCACAGAAAAGAGCTTGTGATCTATCTAGCGGTGCTGGTACTGTGAACCGGTGAGTACTGGCCCACTTCGAGCACTGGATCTATTTGCAGAGAGTGACGAATATTTTTTTGGCCTCAGATTTGAGATCAAACCATTTTCTTTACTTCATCAGTTGTGTGCCCTTCTCTGGATACAGCGTTCACTGAACACGGAGTAATAGCATCCCATGCATCTTTTTTTTGGCTGGACTGCAGAGGGCCAGCCCTACAAATGACAAAGTCTATAAAGTCTGTCACTGAGTGAGTGAGTGAGTGATGAAGCTAGTCGGCTGAGTGTTGGAGTTTCCTCATTGGCCATTGTCTCTTTCAAAATGAATAGGCAGGGACGTTAGTTACGTAGCTACATACATTATGAGTACAGGCGCCGTCCTTTAAAGCTACCGCTAGTACGGGTGGATAGTGCCGATTTAAGGATTACCAGGAGAAGGAGAAGGAGCAGTCTACCCTTCCATCACCCCCATACCGTGTGGAGATTTGAATGGGATTGATTGGGACTGCAGATGAGAGACCGGCGGCGGCGTTGAGGCGAGTGCACGGAAGGAACGTCTACCGGCAGTGGCGTGACGGCGGCGTATATCAGAAATTCCCATATTTCTCAGGCTGAGAATCCCAAATTAAGTAAATATATTGTGGCGAGCTATGGTTCATTTCTGATGAACTGGCGAGGCAGTTTTCTCTACCTTTCAACAGGCGAAGTCACAGAGTACCGTAAACACACACACCAGATACTCACACAAGCGGGAAAGTCACTGCTCGTGCACCTAGTTACTGAAAGGACGTGTGTTGCGTTCTAGTGATGTTAGACTCACGAACGAATCGTTCTTTTTGAACGAGTTTTAAAGAGGAACGAGTTAACTCGATTCGCAAGCAGAGGTGAATCTAAAATCCTACTTCTGTATGGTGCATGCGCAGTTGTGCAGAAGAACCAGGTCAACTTCCGACTCAGTTAACTCGTTCGCTCAGCACACACCCCCTGAGCCAAAGAGCCAGTGAGCGGTGCAGCTCAGCGAGTCAGCGACAGACTCGTTCACTGAGCACCCGTTAGCACAGTACACACCCGCTGAGCTGGAGAACGAGTTCAAACCCACACTGCGCCATGAAGACAGTTAGAGCCAAACTTCTGCGTCAGGTTGTTGATCTCTCAGATTGGGGACTGAACCAAATGAGTCACTCATGATTCGGTTCGCTAGTGGCGGGTGACCGACAGGTACCGGGTTACTTAAAAGAATCGGTTATCTCATCACTATTGTGCTCGCTGCACAGAAGAAAAATAAAAGGTCTCCGTTCTACGGCGTCTAGTCACCAGCGACGAGCCAGGCTGAAGTCAATTAAAATAAAACCAGAGGTTTCCTGACTCCGGTTTGGAGCCACTGATCTGGATAGGTAACATGCGATCACGTTAACCACAGAATCAGGGTCCGGTAACGTTAACGTTAGAGTAACACCCGCTGCAAAGCAACAACAACCGCGTATGTATGGATGAAGTGGATCAGATGATTGATCGTGGAATGTTTTGTTCTCTTTTGTGATTTTATTTTTGCTGTGGTGGCAAAACTTTACCAGAGAGAGGCGGAGATGATGGTTACAGATGGTAACAGTCCAGCAGAGAGCAGAGCAGGAGAGAGACAGGAAATCAGCTGTGCAGAGAGTGAGGGACAACGCAAAGTTTAACACCCCAAATAACAACCACTCTGACAAAACACTCAACACAGAGAGTCAGAAAAAGGAGAGACATCCTGCAGATAGAAATGAATGAAAGAGCAGGGAGTTAATAGATCATTAGAGTAGTTATAATTAGAATTAGAATAAGTTCTCTTTCAAATCAAACCTCTTAAGATATGAGTGGAAAGTTTTGTTCTTGCAACTGAATTTATAACATTTTTCCACTCAAACGTAGCTGAACCATGTCATGTGATATTCTACCTCAGTACACTTTAAGAACAAATATTACTGGGACCACTACAGAAAATGGCAGATGGACATTTAGTATCCAGGAACTCACATTATAGACACGACCGCTGACTATACTTGTAACAATCTGGCCACAATATAGCACACTGACCATACACGGTCCAGCCATNTACGGGTGGATAGTGCCGATTTAAGGATTACCAGGAGAAGGAGAAGGAGCAGTCTACCCTTCCATCACCCCCATACCGTGTGGAGATTTGAATGGGATTGATTGGGACTGCAGATGAGAGACCGGCGGCGGCGTTGAGGCGAGTGCACGGAAGGAACGTCTACCGGCAGCGGCGTGACGGCGGCGTATATCAGAAATTCCCATATTTCTCAGGCTGAGAATCCCAAAATAAGTAAATATATTGTGGCGAGCTGTGGTTCATTTCTGATGAACTGGCGAGGCAGTTTTCTCTTCCTTTCAACAGGCGAAGTCACAGAGTACCATAAACACACACCAGATACTCACACAAGCGGGAAAGTCATGGATCGTGCACCTAGTTACTGAAAGGACGTGTGTTGCGTTCTAGTGATGTTAGACTCACGAACGAATCGTTCTTTTTGAACGAGTTTTAAAGAGGAACGAGTTAACTCGATTCGCAAGCGGATGTGAATCTAAAATCCTACTTCTGTATGGTGCATGCGCAGTTGCGCATAAGAACCAGCTCAACTTCCGACTCAGTTAACTCATTCACTCAGCACACACCCCCTGAGCCAAAGAGCCAGTGAGCGGTGCAGCTCAGCGAGTCAGCGACAGACTCGTTCACCGAGCACCCATTAGCACAGTACACACCCGCTGAGCTGGAGAACGAGTTCAAACCCACACTGCGCCATGAAGACAGTTAGAGCCAAACTTCTGCGTCGGGTTGTTGATCTCTCAGATTGGGGACTGAACCAAATGAGTCGTTCATGACTCGGTTCGCTAGTGGCGGGTGACCGACAGGTACCGGGTTACTTAAAAGAATCGGTTATCTCACCACTATTGTGTTCGCTGCACAGAAGAGAAATAAAAAGCCTCCGTTCTAAGGCGTCTAGTCACCAGCGACGAGCCAGGCTGAAGTCAGTCAAAATAAAACCAGAGGTTTCCTGACTCCGGTTTGGAGCCACTGATCTGGAAAGGTAACATGCAATCACGTTAATCACAGAGTCAGGGTCCGGTAACGTTAACGTTGAGTAACACACCCGCTGCAAAGCAACAACAACCACGTATGTATGAATGATGTATGATGAAGTGGATCAGATGATTGATCGCGGAATGTTTTGTTCTCTTTTGTGATTTTATTTTCGCTGTGGTGGTAAAACTTCACCAGAGAGAGGCGGAGACGATGGTTACAGACGGTAACAGTCCAGCAGAGAGCAGAGCAGGAGAGAAACAGGAAATCAGCTGTGCAGAGAGTGAGGGACAACGCAAAGTTTAACACCCCAAATAACAACCACTCTGACAAAACACTCAACGCAGTGAGTCAGAAAAAGGAGAGACATCCTGCAGATAGAAACGAATGAAAGAGCAGAGAGTTAATAGATCATTAGAATAGTTAGAATTAGAATTAGAATAAGTTCTCTTTCAAATCAGACCTCTTAAGATATGAGTGGAAAGTTTTGTTCTTGCAACTGAATTTATAACATTTTTTCACTCAAACGTAGCTTAACATTGTCATGTGATATTGTACCTCAGTACACTTTAAGAACAAATATTACTGGGACCACTACAGAAAATGGCAGATGAACATTTAGTATCCAGGAATTCACATTATAGACACGACCGCTGACTATACTTGTAACAATCTGGCCACAATATAGCACACTGACCATACACGGTCCAGCCATGTTTGCACGTTGTTTGTTGTTATTTTATATCCACAACTGCTGCAGCTTTTTGCTGTTCACTTCCTGCAGCAGTACCTCCACTTCAGAACTACTGAAGTTTTTCTTACGTTTGGAGTCCGGAGCTCCACCGTCTTTAGATTTTCATTTGGACCTCACTCTCAACTTTTCTTTTCAATTTCTGTGTGTGATTTCTGTGTGTGATTTCTGTGTGTGCACACGGCCCTGCAGTCTCATGCCCTTTCATGGGGATTGACGTTTACCTGGCACGCGCTCTCAACTTACGAGGACAATGGGATTCATCATTATAAGAACACAGGTGTGAACAATTCTGTGGTTTATAAACACGTCATGAATCAGACTTTTCTTATAACCTTTCTTAAGAACAAATTTAAGAAAAAACTTAGGAAGATATTGGTGAATGAGGCCCATTGATCTCAACACTAGCGACTATACAAGGTCTGGATTGCTTTATAAGTCACCCAGTTGATTGTGGTTGGTCAGTGATTTGTTTACTGACTGGTTTGATTCACCTTCTGGCGTAAAAAAAGGTGATATCCACTTCCATAAGTTTAAAAGCAGGCAAATCTCTATTAATGCAGTCAAAGGCCTTTTGAAAGTCAACAAAACAATTCAGTTCTACTTCTAATAGTTGATATTGAATGTATATGATCAATACAGGCTGTGTGAGCCTGTTGTTCGCTGTATTAGAATACAGTTTGTAAGCTGCACTAAGAGGGCTGATACTCCTGTAGTTAAGGGGTATTCTGGGGTCACTTTGGCACAGGTTTAATAATGAACGTGTACCATGCTGACGGGATTATACCATCTTAAAAGACCTACCAGATGATTTCTCTACAGCCTTTTTAACTTCTTCTATGGTAATGTCACCATTCAGAAATGTAATAGGGCTGTAGCCCAGTGGAATCAGAACCATCTCCAGTTCAAATTTTGTAGCACTGATGTTTAAAATAGTGTCATCAAAATCAGGTGGTACATTATTTCCTGACAATAAATCTCTCTCATTTCTGTTTTCAGTGTCACAAATGTTTAGTACAATTTCCACTTCTTAGGACACAATTTATTCATTTATTTCTATTCAGAATTATTGTGGGTTGCTGCTTTGAAACCAATCCAGCGATTCAGTTGTTGCAGCTGCAAAAGCAATACGCCTATACACAGTGCCCATGACCGGTGTTGTACTTAAACTAATACTGCAGTACTGTCTAATGTTATTGTTATTAATGTTCTACAGTTTTGTAGTATTGGAATAATTGTCTTTTATAGTTTCTTGCCTTATTGACCATCAACTTCTTTATCAGCAGGTTAATAATTCTATGCGACAACTTAATGTTTTCTAACAGTCATAAAATCAGCAAAAACAACAACAAGAATAAGCCCTCCAACTGTCAGACCAGCTACAACTCCATTCTTGTTTCCTCCCTCCTGGCTTCCTCCATCCTTGTTTCCTCCAGCCCAGATGTTTCCAGCTGTGAGACCTGCAGAGCAGAAACAGGTGTGAGGTATCAGCTGTCAGGTAGGTGATGACTGAAGAACAGAACAGAATCCTCTTCAGTCTCATGTCAGACATTATCTACTGCACTTTGATCACATGACTCAGAGCAGCTGTTTCCTCTAAAGTCTCATCAACAACATCTTTATAAAACACAAACATCTGATCTGTGATGTTTCACTCTCAGCTCAACAACCAGGAGGCAGTTTCAGCTGCAGAGACAAAGAGACACACTCAACTCTACAGACTCACCTGAGGGGTGAACTACGAAGTGAGTTTGACATAGTCAGGCTTTCTTTGTGTTAGCTGGCTCGTAAGTTAATATAATTCGTAAGTTAATATATTCATTTTACCACTCAGTGCACTCTCAATGCCTCCCGTTTATTTCTGCACATTATAGAGCTCTGAAACTTTAAACTTGATACAGCAGATTTAAACATTATATTCAAGAACTGCATTTAGGTCTGACACTGTCCCATAATGAAGGAGACGTGGAAATCACTTTAGTTTTTGGCCAAATCAATGTGAAATGAAATTTTATTGATTGAATAATATCTGTTATAAATACCAATAGACTAATCAATTTTCTAATCGGTGCTCTATTAGCTGCGGTACCAGCACTGTGATACAGACTTGGCAGCAAATCAGGGACAAGCACAAAAACATAATCCAAAGTGAGTAGCTGCTGAGCCTTCATTATTCTTTTAGCGTCCGGATGATCTGCTGTGTAAAATTTAAAGTGTTAATATTACCTGAAGCAAACAGGGAAAAAAAGAGAGGAGGAAGACTGGAGGGGGGCCAGCTCCACCAGACTACACAGTGTCAGAGGAGCTGGCCCTCTCTAACAATCAGGGTCAGCCAGTAATGGAGGGGATCCAAGGGGGGTTCCAATCTGATCCTGGTGCTGGCAGCTCCAAGCAACAATTGTTTGTCCAGGGTATGTGTAAGTGGTTTTGTGGTAAAGTACTAAATGCATATTTGTAGTAGCCGTCAGGTGTGAAAAATCTTTATCTAATTTACAGTTGAAGGAGATACTATGGTTTTGCCCGAGCTGCCAGCACACACCCTTCTTGACCCCCACACAGAGGTACAGTACAACACCAACGTGACCATAAAGTCTGTCCCAGTCATCTCTGTTGCTTGACCAAGTAATACTAGGTTCGCTCTATAAACAGAAGCTGGAGCTGGACAACATTAAAAAAGAGTTTAAAAAACTCAAAGAGAGATTGAGCCACTGGAGTATGAGAAGAAGGTATTGCAGTAAATGGTACTTCAAAATGTTTTGGTTAAGCATGATTGACATTGTATACTTCAGCCATTTTAATGAATAAATAAGTGAAACACATCCTGTGATTGGTTTCTTCTTTTTGTTGTTGTTGTTGTTATTACATAAAAAATTACCCATGATGGCCTGTCTGATGACTGTGCCAGTGGGGTGATCGAGGGTGTTGGGGTCCACAACATCGGGTGTCACCAATGGCACGAGGGGCTCTGTATTTCCGTATCGTGGCAATGTTGTGGAGGACCACACATGCCGATGTTATCTGGCAAGTCCGCTTGGGAGAGACCCTCAGGCCACGGAGGCAGCTGAAGCGGGACTTGATGACCCCAAAGGTCATCTCTATCCTGACCCTGCTTTTACCAACCGCCACTTCAAAACGCCACTTGTGGTGGTGTCTGTGGGTCAGGATAGGGGGTCATCAAGTACAGTGTACATGCGTATCCTCTGTCCCCCAGTAGAAGTCCATCAAAATGTGCTGTTAATAAAGGGAGAGAAAATTACTTGATCAATGTCACAATTAAACAAACAATAGAACTGTGTATATTTGCCATACCTTGCTCAAACCGGTGACCCAGTGATGCAGCAGCAGTCATGAACCGAGCCAGGCCATCCAGCATCCACACTTGTGACCATTACTTGGTTGTCACAAGTCATCTGCAAAGGCATTTCAGGTTCATTTGACAATGAAAGCACAAAGGTAAAGTAAGGAAACAAAGGTACCAGTGAAGGCTGTTTTAAGGGAACCCATTGTGCTTATTAATGGTGACAATCAGGGCTTGACATGAACTTTTTTGCTCACCAGCCACCGTGACTAGTGGTTTTCTAGTTACTAGCCACTCAGCATTTTCACTAGCCACAATTTTGTTGTTGGGAAATTACGTGTTACGTGATTAAAGTAGACTATGGTGTGCTACAATTTACTTGAAGAACTAGATTTACAACCTTTTAAATGTAAATGACCGCTGTAAACACCCAGATCGAGACTACATAAAAGTGTTGTCCACACTAGTCATCAAATGTTCATCTCTGATGAGGGGTGTGTAAAGCCCCTTTTGCACAACAGCATGAAACCAATTAAGACAAAGACATAAAAAGAGTAGCTTCTTATTGCATATAATAAAAGTGGTGCAGGGCTGTAGAAGATTAATTGAAAACATTAAAACTAAATTTAAAAAATCGAGCAAGAGAAAAACTTTGTCTGATTAAGTATTTATTAACAACAGCAGGAAATAACACAAAGTACAAGAAATCTCTGCAGTAGAGAACAAATTCATTTTGTCAAATCAATTCGAATTCCTAAAAGTGTTAAAAACACAACTTTACTTTTCATTGTATGCAGAGGCGTTTAAGTACCGGAGTGCACCTATGACCATGCAGGTGCGCTCTGGTTAAGTTGTGGCTTGTTTCAAAGTGATGTAACCCTGTTCCTATGGTGCCAAGTTTACACACATTAGTCAAGTATAACTCAACCACACTAGTTAATGTTAGCTATAGCTGCAGACTGCAGAAAAAATAATTTAATTCACTGTGCTGCTCAAAGGCTACTGGAAGCTACCGGCAGCTTTTAAGGTGGAAGGTTTTCTTGCATGTTACTCAATGCACGAGTTGACATCATGAATCAGTCAACACACCTTAAATGCCAATATGACAACTCTGACCATTCTGTTCACTCCAGTCTCTGAACACTCCCTCCCTCTGAAGAGAACCTCTCATAATTCTGGCAGCTCAGTCCATGGGATTTTTCTAGAACGGTGACGCCATTTCCAAAGTTGATTAGTGAAAGGGTGGCGCTCTTTAAAGCCGAAACTCTGAACATAACCTCCTCTGGAGCAGGTTAGGTGTGCAGCACAAGTTACCATGGTGATCTAGCCAGGTTAAAACAGCCACCTTCGTGACACTGAAAACTCTGGCTTTAGGCTCAACATACCTCACTAACCCCTTAATCTCGCTTCGTAGTGCACCACTCTGAGTCTCTACAAACTCACCTGAGTCTCTGCAAACTCAACTCACCTTCAACCTTCAAGTTAATGATGCTGATGGGTTCAGGTGTGTTTCTCTTTCTGCGTCTTGCGTTTTTCTCTCCAATGCAACACTCGTATGTTCCAGTGTCGTTGATGGTGATGTTCTTCAGAACAACAGAAGCGTCTCCGTCCTTCATCTCTGGATCTCTCAGCTGCACTCGACATGGAAAGATGGAAGCTGGAAGTTTTCATAAGAGCGGTCGTCTCTGAAGAAGAAGACATAATGATCTGACTTCAGGTCAGTTCTGCTCCACAGTAACAGTGTGATGTTAGCATCTCTAGGACCCTGACACTGAAGAATGACGTCCTGTCCAGGCTTCACTGTCACCTCCTGTGTGTCTGAACAGACACAGAACAGAAACTTCAGGACCTGTGCTTCCTGTTGACATCAAACACATCTTTTCATGACATCAACGATGTGAAATAACAGAGATCAGGTCTCATGTCTCATGTTAAAGCCACATATTGTAAACGTGTATATAATAGATTTCTTTCTGGGGGTCACATGGTAGAAAAACAACCAATGAGGAAGTCCATGCACACAGATCAGAAACTTGTATCAAGGAGCACTAAATGCTAAAAAGTGGGCATGGGGCTGAGAGGGGGGCGGCGGGGAGGGGCTGATGGGCGGGCGGGGGGAGTTGCTCAGTGAAGTCCGCTGGCCAGAGAACAACAGAGCGACACATACAAGAGGGCTCTTTCGAGGTGGAGGACTTTTCCCCTCCTGAATCACCTGAAGCGGACATTAGTATGGTGGAGGACCACGGTGGTCTTGAACCATGTCAATTCGAGCCGTCAGCTCCAGCCCCAGTAATGCCCAAAGCCGGGCAATGCAGTCTCTGACGGGCTGAACACATAATGTTTGGGTCCGTTCGCGGAGCGGCTGCTGCACTACACTTCCACTATAATCAATAAATCCCTCAGTGGTAACGTATCATAACGTAACGTTACGTTAATGTAACGTAGCGTTAACGTGACTTTGGACCTGGATCCATCAACAACACTATTAAATACCCATATACGTCGGTTTTCAGCTGAAAAAAGTGGTTTGGGGGTTTAGTTACTCTTTAAGTATTTAATTGTCTTATCAGATAAATTAAGTACAGATTTTCAACTGGTGTCAGAAATCATTAACATAACGTAACAATATAACCTCAACACAATGGCGGTGAATGGAATTTGGTTTGTGCTTCTAACAGCTTTGAAACGTGAAATTTAGAAATTTAACAGCAACACATCTTTTAGGAAACAGCTTCTTCAATTTAAAGTATTTAGAGCTGCTTTCTATCAGGGGCGGGGCCAGAGGGGCAGCCAGGGGTGACACAGGTGTGACCCTAGAAATCTGATTGGCCACTCCTGGTTCCCCCTCTGCCAGAGTCAGATGATGGTAGGTACTTGGCTTGTGAATATAAATGATGACATAATGAATAACATTTAGCAAAACAACTGAACAAATTTGAGGCTAAAATAAATAATTATCATTATAAATAATAATAAATCAGAATTATTTATTATTTATTATTAAATTCAAGGTTAAATTCAATTATCTCTCAGTCAGGGTTTAGTTACAACTCTGGACTAACGCACGATGGAAAGCAATGGATTGACACTGATTATAGATTAAATATTTAATTTAAAATGTTGATTAGAAGGGCATACTGAGAAATATGGATGCACATCTCTCAGTAAATAATACCCATCAAGCCATAGCCAAAGTGTAAATAGTATTTTATATTTCAAAATGTATAAAAGGGGTTGCCAGTTTGAATGGGCCTGATGCAGCTGATCAAATTAATAACAGTATTGTTATCTCTAATTTACAGGTGCTATGTTTAAGTTTGTCAGTAGAGGAGATGCTGGATCATCAGCCAGTACTAACACAGACCCAGGTGAAGTGCAGGTACCTCAAGCATGTCTTAAAGACATAAAAACCTGGATGACCTGCAATTTTCTGCTGTTACTCAGACAAAACTGAAGTTATTGTACTTGGGCCCAAACATCTCAGAGATGCATTATCTGAAGGTATAGTCACCCTAGATGGCGTTGCCCTGGCCTCCAGCGCCACCGTAAGGAATCTTGGAGTAATCTTTGATAAGGATATGTCTTTTAACTTCCATATGAAACAAATTTCAAGGACTGTCTTTTTTCATCTACGTAACATTGCAAAAATTAGACACATCCCGTGTCAAAAAGACGCAGAAAAACTAGTCTATGCCTTTGTTAATTCTAGGCTGGATTATTGCAATTCCTTATTATCAGGCTGCTCCAATAAGTCTCTAAAGACTCTCCAGCTGATCCAGAATGCTGCGGCACGTTTACTTACAAGAACTAGGAAGAGAGATCATATTTCTCCAGTATTAGCTTCTCTGCACTGGCTCCCTGTAAAATCTAGAATAGAATTTAAAATCCTTCTCCTCACCTACAAAGCCCTTAATGGTCAGGCACCATCGTATCTGAAAGAGCTCATAGTTCCCTCAGGTGAGCCCTGAACCATCCCTCAGTTATGCTGCTATAGGCCTAAACTGCCGGGAGATTTCCCATGATGCACTGAGCTCCTCTCTTCTCCTCTCTCTCTCCTTCTGTACTCATTCATGTCCCATTAATGCATGTTACTAACTTTATATCTTCCCTGGAGTTTCTGTGCTTTCTCGTCTCGCAGGTTCCTGTGGATCGTTGTTGTGGACCACCTGCTGCCGTCGGCCTGCTTGACCCCCACTGCTGCTATTATTATTATTATTATTAGTCATATTTCCATTATTATTATTATTATTATTATTATTATTATTCTGTCTGCTTGTCTTTCTGTCACTCCTCTCTGTCTCTCCTCTCTCTCTGTCTCTCTCTCTCAACCCAACCGGTCAAGGCAGATGGCCGCCCACCTAGAGCCCGGCGAAAAATGCTACAGAAGGCGTAGATGTTGCTGCAGTCATGACGTCCTTCGGTTGGAAATACATTCACAGATTGGAACTTCTCGGATCAATAACTCAGAAGCGAAACGTTGTTGAAACACAAACGACGCCTCTTTCCAACCGTAGTGAGATCGACAACGAGCTACAACCTAATTTTCATCAAACGAGCCTCCTCCAAGCTGCTCAGATAACACTGGTCTCTGCTTACAGAGGCTGTGAGACGAGTGCGCAGGGACCGAGTACAACACCAGAGATACTACAGAGATATTCAATAACTTCACTCTTATTCAGTGTAGAGTCTCCAGAATCACTTCACACATCACTGGTCCCCTGTTGGTCAGACTACAACACTTAGTTTTGGGGGGAAAAAGGCTTTTGCATCATTTTTGGAATTTTTATTGAGAAAAAATATTCAATACCTTCACTTTGACACTATTATATAAGTCTTCATCTGTGGCTGCTTCCTCTGCTGAGACTCCTCTCTGCAGTGACATCTTCTGTCGTTCATCTTCCGCCTCATTCTCTTCTGTGTCCTCATCTGATTCTGGGTCAGCATTGTGCATCGTGTTCAGAGCATAGGCAGGTGCAGGTCCTCTGTCCCACTGTCCTGAGTACATTTCTCTCCAACATGTCTCTTTTCCTCAGCATTTTGTGCCTTTGTCTTGCACAGGCCTACTGCATGTGAATTTAGTTCCAACATTACTGGACGTCATGGCTGCAGGGCAGCAGCCTCATGCTGATGAAACTGAAGGCAGTCTTATTCTTCTGCTGCTGCTGATTCTTCTTCTCCTTCTTTTGGTTTTATTGGCGCTTGGCAAACAGCTTTTCGGTGCATTACTCATTTTTATTTCCTTATGCCAGTAATGTTACTATCTCTATTTACTGGAGGCTTTTGTATTGATATTTGTATTACATTATTCATGTTATAGTGTCCACCTTCTGTGGTCCTTTAATACCATCAGTCATCAAACAATCCTGTAGTTTATATATTTTTTTATATCAATCTCTCAATAGACAAATGTCTGACAGAACTTGAATGCAGCCTAACGGCTCTGTTTTCTTGGAAATCAGGTGACTTCATGTAAAGTTCCCCCTCCCCTCCAGTGCACAGTGTTTTCACAAGGAGTTTTCTCTCTGTGGATTGTCACAAGACTCGAGAGCCAATATCGATGGATTGTACATAAACTGATCTGTGAGCGGACTATGGACGGCAGGGAATAGTGGTGGGGAGGGAATGAAGATATGGACTGAAGTCTGGAAAAATAAAGGAGTTAGGAATCATGATAGTGTAGGTGGTAGTAGTTTGGATGGGAGAGAGGAAGGTAGGGTGGTGCGTGGGAGAGTTGTTGAGAATGAGTGGTTCAAACTAATGTTGAGGTTCAAGGAAGGAAATGACATAAGGAAAGCTGTCTGGTGGCACTGACTCGGCTGAAGGAGAAAATTGGCAAAATTTTGATGACAAACATGTTGAGAGATGGCGGTTTATTAATCAAGCGTAAAGATGAGAAGCAGACAGAGAAAGAGATGAAGTTGACTAAAGTGTACAAGAAAATGGTGGAGAAAGCCAAGAAGACAGGTGATGGGCTCTTTGTGAGAGGCGGTCATATATGGTATCCCCAGTCAGTGATTTGTTGATTTTTAACAGGGGGGATGGCCCGATGGGAGCACCCCCCTGCCTCCACACCACCAACCAACACACACACCCATGTACACCTCCCAAAGGACCTTGTTGCAGGACGCCTTAACCATCGTAATTTCTCCCCTAAAATATGTAGCTACAGCGGTGTCTTGGTCTGGGGGTGTATTTTCAGCAGCACAGACGCTACTGAATGATCATAGAAATATTATAGGAGTATTATAGGAGTACTACAGGCAGCAGTGTGTCTCTATGATCCTCTCGCTCTTCTGTGACTACATGTTGCTTCTTGTCACTTTGATCATGAAGGT
>NTHP01000753.1:174511-186371 GCA_003416845.1 Oplegnathus fasciatus
ACGTAAACGTAAAAGTAAAATTCCCCAAAACTACTGAATCTCTGAACTATCTCTTTAACCAAATCACACACATTTAGGCTGTTCTATGTGATCTCCTTTTGATAACTAAAGTAATATTTTTTCCCCTCCATTCACTGACCCTCCCCTGAAACTGTTTGGAGCCTATCCGGGGAGGCCCGCCTCACACTTTGGAAACCTCTGGTCTGGAGGGTTTTTATGGTAACTTCGGTCCAACTTATTTAAAGCCCCTTTGTGAAACAGAATTTCCTGAGTAAGTAAGTCTGCCTTCAGTGGTAATCAAGCTTTATGAAACACCCCTCAGTTCTGTGAACAGGTGACACAAACATACAATCAACAAAACCTCATCACATCCTGGTCTTTGATAATGTGTCATCAAAGACAGACACAGTGCATCAGCAGGTTTACTCATGCAGTGAGTAAACTAAACTCAAAATAAAATCAGCAAAGTATTTTACTCTGCTTCTTATCACAGCCATCTTCAGTCACATGACCACTGTAATATTTTCAGACACCTCAGATAAAGTAGTTGGTGTGACAAAACTAACTTGAGTGTGGCTGCAGTGATGTCACCTCAGGTGAAGTCCATGATGTCAGTGAGTGTAACTTTCACTCAGAGAAGGTTTTGATGTTCTCTGATAGGATTAAAGTCTCTCCTGAGCTGTTGCACTGCAGCCTGATGAAACCTCACATCGTCTAATATGACACCAGAACAAAGTCAGACAAGTGTTGTGCCTCCGTAGAGTAAGATTCACACACCTCAACATCACAGCTGCTTCTCACTTTCTTTACTTTGTTACAGACTTGTAACAAGAGGGAGTCCACACACACACAGAAGCTTCAAAAGCCAAATTAAATTTAATTAAGCAAATAAGATGGTGTGTCCAGAGAGACCACCCAGGCTCCTGCAAGAAGAAAACAGCAGAGCAGCACAGGAAGCCAGACGGTGGGCTGTCACAGCTTCCATGTGTCCGGCTATCTCTTGAAATATGACTTCATGTTGACTATAGAGGCAAATGTCAATGCAAATTTTGTACCTCTGCATATTCTGCCACAGAGAATGAGCTGACACAGAAGACACAGATTTTTCTGAGAGTCAGCACTTGTGTTATGTAATACTCAAGACAAGGACGCAACAGGAAAATACGTCATCAATGCAGGATGTGGTGGTTGTCTTGGTGACATTGTAAAATTTGTGTTCAACACAAGTCTTGTTGTTTTCTTACTTCATGCTTACATGTTCCAGACATTGCAGTACTATCATAAGAGTCATGTGCCAAGTCTTTTATATGATAATATTGTCCTGTGTTTGACAGTGTTATTACAGATAAGGCAATATATTGTGCTGGTTTTATAGAAAAAAGAGTTACATGCCTTGGTTTATTTAGCCAGACTTTTACAAGGTTATGTGTTGATGGTTAACTTCGCAAGCAGCACCAATAAAAGCTCTTGGGTCACACTATGCTGATCTTCCTGTCTGATTTCCTTTGACAACCATGAACTTTCTAACTTCAATATTTTATGTGTAGTAAAACATTAACTCATTAAGAGCAGAGGGTGACAAAGTGGCCATTGACAGAGATGCTAGAGAGAGATGGAAAGATTCAATAAACACCTCCATCGCCCCTTCAACTGTCTGAAGGCACATTCTACTGTCGAAGTGCCTCTCTTCTCTGTTGAGATGTCCATTGTCTGGGTATCCCTTCATCAGCCAGCTCAATAGAGGATATGCAGGGTCACCAAGAAGCATAAGGAGCACCTGTGTACATTCAATTTCCTGTGTATTCTACATGGAAAGACAAAGAACTTTAGAGGTACAAACTTTGTGCACATTAATAATAGGGCTGCAGGCATGTCCCAGTAAGTACTAGTCCTCACTCTGTTTATGTATTTTTCATCTACAGATGGCAACCAGTGGCCACTAAATATTTTGAAAGGCCGAAAATGTTATTCATTAATTAAAACACAGACTATTTATTGTGAAGTTTTAAAGTAAGTGGAGGAAAATTCATTTGTTGTGTAGTTGCTTAATTATTGCGCACACTATTTGAGAAAATTGTTGGATTTTCCCCGGAGAAACCAACAAGAGCATAAATGACTTGTGTTGATCAGCTGTTTCTGTCTGCAGATCCAACAGCAGCTGCTCCACACAACAACACTCCTTTTAGATTCAAAATAAACCGAAGTCTGAAGTCATGTCTGTAACTTCAGGGGAAACAAATAAACACGTATGGAAATATCCTTAATTCAAAATATTTTATCACAATCAACCATGTTCAGCTCTGCGATTATATGCTAACAGTTTAAGTAAGTTTCCTGCCAACTGGAGGAGAGGAAACCAGACAGTAAAGTGCACAGAGGAAATGGTGGTTTGAGCTGCTCTGAGTGAAACATTCAAAGTGTTTGGTTTCACATCAACAAGTGGCACGATGGGACAAACACGTCTTCAGTGGCTGATCTGTGAGTACAGTCTGTTCTGTCCAAATTTCAGTCGTTACGTTGTTAGCATGTGTGCTGTGTGTGAGCAGAATGAAGTTGAGATACGGGGTAATATCAGCTGGAAAACTTCAGATATTATAAAAACATCTCACAAAGACAGAAGAGTTTATTGATCAGTGTGAGCAAAAACAAGTTATAAAGAAAAGAAAGTCTAGTATTGTTCTTATATTATTTTCAGAAACTTTGCACTACATTCATATCTTGAAAAGCTCAAGTACTCATCTTAAAGCTGGACGACACTGTGAGTATTTAGTGTAGACTTCGTCTTCTCTGAGGTGTACAGTTGTTCTGTCCAGCTGCAGTAAAACCTCAAACCAACCCGAGTGTCATTTCTCTTTAGTTCTGACCTCACTGTTGAGCTGGACACCAAACCAAGGTGAGTAAACTTCGTCTATCAGTCTGAAACTCACTGATTGTGTCTAAAAAACCCTGAGAGAAAAGTCAGTGTTGAGGATGCAGCTGGAAGTCAGACAGGGAGGATTTAAGAGTTCAGACTGATGAAGATACAAAGATACAAACTCAGAGACGCTTTTTCCTCTGAGAGGTTGATGCTGAGTCTTTCTGCCCTCATCCTGTGGCTGCAGACACTCTGAGTTTCTCTCTTTAGGAGTTAATCAAAGCCAAAATGTCTCATCAGGGTTTGTGTTTCATTCCCAACATTAACAGGATCAGTTCATTTATATGAGGACTTCTTTTCCTGTCAGACAGATCTTTGGGCACAGACTGTAACATGCTGCATTTTGATTTGAATTTCATTTTGAAAAAGCTCAGTTCTGTTTGGACACGATGCATCACTTTCATCCAGTCTCATTGCTCCAAGTCATCAACCAATCAGTCTCTGGTCTGCAAGTAAATGACCTGTTTTTGTCCTCACATGTATAGAATTATACATCAGATGTTACATTGATCACATTATGTAGGTCCCCCCCGCCCCCCGGCTCTCAGGAGATGGCTGAGCTGAGGGCAGATTTTCAGAGTGTTCCACTGAGGACATAGAGAAATTTTACCCATCAGACTCAGCCATGGTGATTGTTGCTCACTTCTCACGCCTCAGTTCCACCTGAGCTCCTCACATTTGGTCCAGATTAGGATTTTCTGGCTCCAGTAACAAAGACAGTGGTGAGCAGCAAACCCAAACTCCAGCCTTCAAAACATCCCTTAAGAAATCTGTGATAGTTTTTTAACTGATATACTGGTATACATACACAGGTCTTACATGAAAATTTCTTTCATCCAGAATAGAAAATAAAACTGAATTGAAACTAACAAGCACATGATTAGAAACACCAGAATGGACTTATTTGATTGGCTGTGACTGCTGGAGTGAGTTACAAGGTAACCCAAATGAACAATACCGGGACCTCAAATATGGCAGCTGGCGACAGATGGAGAGTTAAGACTCCTGAAATCTATCACTGGCTTCAGTCTCTAGACAAACATTAGGAACAAGTTTAGGTTTCAGCCTTTCTCCCAGAGGTCATTTGGTGTTTTTTAAACCCCTGCAGCCTCTCTGACTGTGAGTCCCAGCAGCTCTCAGCTGTTTGAAGGACAGTTTGTCTCTCTGAGCTGTGAGGAGGACGACAGCTCTGCTGGATGGACGCTGAGGAGGAACACAACCAGAGAAACCAGGACTCAGTGTGGAGCTGACTGGGGAACATCAGCTGGTTCTTCCTGTAAAGTCAGCTACATCGACCCACTGGAGAGTGGAGTTTACTGGTGTGAGTCCAGAGAGGGAGCAACCAGTAACACCATCAACATCACTGTCACTGGTAAGATCAGACTGTGGAGTTNTCTCCATGGCAACAGCACCACCCAACCAAGCTGAGGAGAGATTGGCTGAGGACTTTGATGACATTGTGGCGGTCAGCAGCGTGCATCACTTCTGAGCTGAACAGATCAGAGACAGAGTTTACTGTGACATTAGTGAGATGGTGGTTATGATATAATGATGACTTAAACATGAGAACTTTACCAGCAGCTGAACAGCAGAACAAACACAAGATGAAGCCATTTAACTTTCAGTTGTTCCTTTACTGCCACACACATCCATCTTTGTCATTCTGAATATTTCCAATAAAGTTTAGTGTGTTTGTTTCAGTAGTTGTGCCTGATGTCTCTGCAGAGTAAATAAAGACCTGTTCACATTGTGATTCTATCTGTGTGTTTCATAGAGATCAGTCAGATGGAAAGCACTCGTGCTGATTGTGGTTTGGTTGTGGCTAACAGAGTGAGACATCCTCTGCCTATCTTTGTGGTGTGTGTGTGTCTGTGTGCTGCTTCTTCTTCTTCTTCTTCTTCTTCTTCTTCTTCTTCTTCTTCTTCTTCTTCNAGTCTCCACCCAGCTGGATCTCTGTCACAGGTGAGGAGGTTCCCTTTGATTTCAGGACTTATTTCATCCAGATATTCACCTGACCAGGTGGGATTCTCTCTACAGGTAAACCTACACCCACAGCCCCAGTGCCACTGACCTCTACAGCCCCGCCCCCTGCCTCAGACCCCCCCCAGCTTGTGTTCAGACTGGTCTACCACCTGGTGGTCTTCTGTCCGTACTGTATCTCCACTGTCCTCATGGTGTCTTTATATTGACACAGGACCACAGGTAACACTCTGAATCATTCAATTCAATTCAAGGGGCTTTATTGGCATGAAAGTTTCAAAATAATGTTGCCAAAGCATCAAAATTAATTATAATCATACAATTCATTATATATTAATTACATATATACAGTGTAGTATAATATCGGAATTCACTGACCTTTCAAACACTCGTCAACAATCAATCAATCAATTAATCAACAAAGTATTACACAATGTCTGTGACTATCAGTTAGTTATGTAGTGTTGATTGTTGTTATTTACAATAGATGAATCTTTTGCCTCTTTTAATACTGTTTGTGAAATGCATCTAAATTTTATGATTAACTCCCTGACAGGAAATGAGCTACCCGTCTCCATGGCAACAGCACCACCCAACCAAGCTGAGGAGAGATTGGCTGAGGACTTTGATGACATTGTGGCGGTCAGCAGCGTGCATCACTTCTGAGCTGAACAGATCAGAGACAGAGTTTACTGTGACATTAGTGAGATGGTGGTTANCTTTCAGTTGTTCCTTTACTGCCACACACATCCATCTTTGTCATTCTGAATATTTCCAATAAAGTTTAGTGTGTTTGTTTCAGTAGTTGTGCCTGATGTCTCTGCAGAGTAAATAAAGACCTGTTCACATTGTGATTCTATCTGTGTATTTCATAGAGATCAGTCAGATGGAAAGCACTCGTGCTGATTGTGGTTTGGTTGTGGCTCACAGAGTGAGACATCCTCTGCCTATCTTTGTGGTGTGTGCGTGCTTCTTCTTCTTCTTCAGTGTTTTTGCAGAAAACTAGGTCACCACAAGTGTATATTAACAGTCTCATTATACTGAGCCTCTAAACTCAGTGTGTGTCCTTAAAGGTATAACGAGTATGATTTTCATAAAAAACAATGTATAACAAAAACCTCAATCATCACGTATGACCCACTAGAAGTGTGGGCGGTGTCTGTATCTGCAGAGACCCTGCCCTCTGCCTGTTTTTTTTTATTTTGCTGTGTTCAGGACGTTTCTGGGCATCAATCTTTGGGCAGTGGTGTGTAACCCTCAGCCATTAACAACGCACAGGGTGTGAGGTGCAGGACTCTATAAAAACGTAGCAACCAGTTGCCAGATGGTAAGCATGTGTGACCACCAGAAGCGCGTGCGCTTTGAGCTGGGGAGGAGGGGCCAGCTTTGAATGCTGCGTTTACAAACAGCAACCAACGAATCGTACTCGTTACACCATTAAATTACTCACTTTATGGGGAACTGTTCTCACGCAGTCACATTGCGGGGATTCCAACCCAAATGGGAGTCGAGTACCCACAAGGTAAAACATGACATTTCGGGGTTGAGACTTGGTTTTTGGTTAGAGTTAGGGTTGGGTTAGGATTTGGGTTCAGGGTCCCTATTGGGTTTTGTTGCACTGGCCTATGGATATGGACAGACATTGGGGGGATATGGGGGGTGGAGTGGGCAGAGAAATTAAAACCAGGAAGCTAAAAAGTGGTAGATACTGGGATTAGGATTGTGTACATGTTTAGGCTAGTCACGCTAGTCCATCAAGGTTGACCAATAAAACCATCTGGTAAGAGTTCCTTATGTTGGGGCTAAAATCAATCATTTAAATCTTGCATAAAGTAAATATAAAAAATAATAATTAGAGTATAATAGAATATAAGAAACATGTCACACTCAAGACAATGACATAAAATTTAAAATCCACACTATATAATCCATGGTAACCACAATACACTACTACTATAAAGGATAATTGTAATATATACTGTAAGTGCTGGTTGGTATTCCTCCACATTTAATCCTGTAGCTCCAAGGCAGAGCGCTCTCCCGACCGGGTATAAAGTATAAACCATGCAACATAAGTAAAAAGAAAGGCCCCTCTATTGTGGTTGAGATGGGGTCGTATGGGGGACTACCATGGCAGCGAGTGTTCAGAACATCTATGGTTAAAACCATGTAGACAATGAACAGACATTGCAGTTCTCATAAAAGCTTTATTTTGAGTTTTTGGTAGTCTCAAAGTGTCATATGTGGCTGGTGTGATGACAGACCTAGAAGGGAGAAAGGGAAACTGTACACATAAAACAGGTTGAATATATAAAATGGAGGTAAGTGTGACAGGTAGGTATGAATAATTGTGTACATGTATGGATAATTTGTGTATGTCTGGTGTGAACAGTTAAGTGGGTAGGTTTAACAGGTACGAGAAAGGTTCTATTTCAGGTAGGTATGTATACTTTTCAAAGGTTGGCCTATAGCCCTAGAGTAGATCTATGTATGTACAGATGTAACTCGTTTCATTTGACCAGGTTGCTGTTGCGTTACCACGGTGCTGCCGCGGCGGTAAAAGAGGGGGCTGCAGTTGATAACTGTAGACGCTGGGTGACAGCAGAGTTCTCGAATCCTGATGACAGAACTTTACTGTATACCCCCTTTGACCACAATGTGGTCAGCAATGGCAGAGTGGCGCTGTCCGTATTTCCGCTGGTTGACTCCGCGAGAAGTGGAGCTGTGGAACCGGATTTATATATGTTGTTGTTAACAGCTGTTCTGTGAACTAAGTTAAACAAACTACAGTACAGATATTTAACATCCCGAAACACCGCAGTCAGCACGTCCGAGCAATTTTTATAACATGTGACTTCATTAAATCAGAGTTGTGCTTTGTGAAACATGACTCCGAATTTATCAAAAGAACAGAGGAAATTGTGGAAAGTCTGTTTGATGAGAACTGCGTGAAAAATGAAAGTAATACGGGTGGGAAATGAATAATACAGGCCTACAGTAACAAATAACTGCGTGTTGCATTCATCTGCGCAGCTGATCAGTTATATGTATCATTTATCTGGTCATAGAGGACGTAACGTTAGTCTACACGCCGGGACAAACTGACACAATGTTTTTATACGTGTTTACCGTCAATGAAATTATCTTCTTTCATAAATGTGTAAATGGTGACATCAGTTGAAACTGACAGTGTAATCGTGACAAATATACTGTATTATAAGACCATGAGAGGCTGATGATTAACAAAATAATTCCCAAAATATGGTTTGTTATTTTGTTTGTATTTTCTTATACGTTATATATTATACGTGTGAAAGAAAGAGAGAGAGGTTAGTGCAGTGTTCAATGAACGCCTGTTTGTAAAGCACTATGGCCTGTTCACAGTCACTCCTTATATCCTTAATTAAATAAATTATGGGTTCTGAGGGGTGCCCCCTGCTGGAGTGTGGGGAACAGTGTTATTGGAGCGAGCGGGAGTGAGACAGGCCAAGGTGTTGTTTTTGATGGACCTGAGGAATCTTCTGGAGCCTCTAAACTCAGTGCGTGCCTTTAAATTACTCACATTATGGGGATCTGTTCTCACACAGTCACATTGCGGGGACTCGAACCCAAATGGGAGTCGAGTCCCCACAAGGTAAAACATGACATTTCGGGGTGCAGACTTCTGGTTAGGTTTTTGGTTAGAGTTAGGGTTATGTTAGTGTTTAGGTCAGGGATGTAGTCGTTATGGTTATACCTCCAAAGTGAGGGCATTACTGAAATTGAGGATGTTCTGACCCGTCCTCAGGATGAAGTTTAGAAATAGGTTTAATTTGATGATCAAAATGTGTAACCTGCATCATCATAATGATAAGTTAGCATCAGAGCTCCTGAAATCTTTCACCACAGAAACATAAAGCTGCTGCTGCAACACACAGAAAGCTAGCTGAGCTAATTGTAAGCTAGTTGACTTTGTTATAAGCCAGCTGAGCCAGTTGTTAGCTAGTTGTAACTAATGCTGCGTTCCATTTGACCTAGGAAGTGGTAATTTCCAAGTTCAGAGTCAGAAATTTCAACTGGAACGCACCCTGAAGTTGGATTTCCAACTCACAAAGTCTGAAGAACCTCACTAACCCCTACCTCAAAATCCAAGATGACTGCTCTGTGCATCAACATACGTGAAAGCTGTAGTAATATACTGTTTATTTGCACTTCTGTCTTATTTGTGTTTCATTAAATCAGTCATACACACTGTCCAACTTCTATCTGTGGACATGTTGCTACGACGTTTGTGTGCGCAAAATACTGCGTAATGCGTTGTTATCAATTGGTATTGCTAACAATGGCTAACCTGGCTAGAGCAAACCCCACTTCTCCCACCCCGTGAAATAAAGAAAACTAATTGGTTTTCCGACTTGTTGTTCTGGAACACGGTCAGCTCAGGTGTGACGTCATTTCCAGCTCCGACTTCCAAACTCAGAGGTAAATGGAACACAGCATTAGTTAAGCTAGTTGTTAGCAACTTGAGCTGGTTGTAAGCTAGTTAAGTCTCCAGGTAACTTTACTTCAAAAACAGTCTTAATCTGATGTCTGGGGTGGATGTGGTGGTGTCAGGTCACATGACCTCCTCATAAATGTGGACGTGTGTTTCCAACTTTGAGAAATGTATAGCCATCTGTGTAAACCGTTTTTGGGCTGCTGTTAAAGTCAGTACTGGTACTGTCTGTTTCTTGTTTTATCTCTGTGCGAGCACCATTTTGTTTCCCCTGAGGTGCTCCTGATCCTGACTTGATGCTGGCTGCTTGCTAAGTTACACTGAATAAAGTGATCAGGGAGGTTTGATGAGAAATCTGTGACACAATGACTAATAGAAGACAAACACGCCTGAGACGAAGTTTAGATGCAGAGTTGTTGTTTGAAGCAGATTTCTCCTCTTGAAGCCATTTGGAGGAGTTGCCTGGATTATATTTATTTATTTTACATTATCAGGATTTCTTTATGAACTATTGGAAATGTAGTTTTTGGATGGATGAGTTACATTTAAAAGTAGATGGACTTAAAAATTAGTTTGGGTTATTCGGGTTAAATGATAAGTGAGGTGAGGTTAAATACAGTGTGTTTTGAAAGAGTCGTCTGAATAATTAGGTTGAAAGAATACAGAATTTGTTTGTTTTTTTTGAAAAATCAACATTCGACCTTTTCTGTCAATGAAGTGTTAAGATGGAAAAATGTGTTTGTTAGGGAATAATGTGAAAAGTTCATTGTAACATTATACTCTGTATTTATTGTTATAGATATTTTTCTTGCAATTTTACTCTTAACTAGGGGCAGTGATATTTTGTAAATAGTACTTTTGAAGATGGATGATTGTAATGTTACAGTATATGGTATATATGGTGCTATATTGATCACATGACAGATCAATGTATTGTATATTTTACCGTCACTTTAAAGCTGTAGTTGGTAACTTGTATAAAAATAACTTTTAGTCATATTTGCTAAAACTGTCACTATGCCCTGACAGTAGTACATGAGACAGATAATCTGTGAAATAAATCAGGCTCCTCTGGCTCTACCTGCTGCCCCTGAGGCCATTTGCAAGAACCCACCGCTCCCTAGTAAAAAGAACCAATCAGAGCAGGAGGAGTATCTGACGGAGTGTCAATCACTGCTCCTGCTCACGCTGCGGGCAGCTCCCCTATGGCAAGCCCTTTTAACATTTAATCAGTAACGGTAATAGCAATTGTAGATATCAACAATTGCTTTTTAGAATTGCTTTTAGAATTCCAAACCAACATATCCATAATATAATTTTGATTTTAATTCTAATTAAAGATATGTACAATTCATTTCTCACTAGTCAAAATGTTAATTGTTGATATCAACAATTAATTTCTTACTAGTGGAAATGTTCATTGTAAATATCTGTAACTTAATTACAACTAGTCAAGTTTTACCATTGACTTCTATTCAAACTCAATTACAGATATCTATAATTCAGTTTTGACGTGTTATAATTCCAAGCCAACATATCCATAATGTAATTTTGACTAGTTGCAATTCTAATTAATGATATCTACAACTCAATTCTCACTAGTCAAAATGTTAATTATTGATATCAACAACTCAGTTCTTACTAGTGGCAGTGTTCATTGTAGATATCTACAATTGTTCT
Source organism: Oplegnathus fasciatus (assembly GCA_003416845.1). Classification (NCBI taxonomy): domain Eukaryota; kingdom Metazoa; phylum Chordata; class Actinopteri; order Centrarchiformes; family Oplegnathidae; genus Oplegnathus; species Oplegnathus fasciatus. The sequence goes on from NTHP01000753.1 coordinate 185,560, forward strand.
TACATTACAGATATCATAAATGGAATGCTAGATATCTAAAATTCAATACTGATGAGTCAAAATTAAATTATTGATATGTCAGCTTGGAATTGTAACTAGTAAGAATGTAATTTCAGATATCTAGAATTGCATTTTAGATATCTGCAATTGAATTTCAGATATCTGAAATATAATTGTAACTAGTGAAAATTATATTCGTACTAGTTACAATTATATTTGAGATATTTACAATTCCTTTTATAACTAGTCAGAATTCAATTTTAGATATCAAAAAAGGAATTTCCACTAGTCAAAATGCCGTTGTAGATATCTTCAATGTAAATATCCGAAATGAATATGGTAATTTGGGCAAGTAGTAGGCCTATTGGCTGTGGCCTGTGGGAAGGCGGGGTTGGACGTCTAGCCCCGCCCACATATCAAATATGGTTTATTGACATGTCGGACATATCCGAAATGCAATTGTTGATATCTGAAATGGAAGATTACATTTCCACTAGTCACAATCCTTTTTCAACATGTGGAAATTCAATTGTAGATATCTGTTATCGTTATTCTTACTAGTGACAAAGAAATTACTGATATCTATAATTAAATTAAAGATATCTGTAAATCAGTTTTGACTCATCGAAATGTAATTTTCTACATGTGAAAATATATTTGTAACATGTCAAAATTGTTTTGCAAATATCTTAAATTAACATTTTAACTGGTCAAAATGACATTTTGACATGTTTTCCACTAGTGAAAACTAAATCTCTACTAGTCAGCCCTGCTGATTAAATGTTAAAAGGGCTTGTCATAGCTCCCCCCCC
>NTHP01000754.1:0-48934 GCA_003416845.1 Oplegnathus fasciatus
GTAAATGTATTCACCATTACTGATACCAAAAGGCATTTCCTCCAGAAACTCATCCTTGGCAGAATTAAGAAGCTTGTGATGACAGTGATGAAATTCTTCCAGTGTTAAGAAGCAGTGTGACCCATCTCATGTTTAATAGGAGGAAGGTCCTGAATAAATGATTGGATTTACTAAACAACATCACTTAATATTTTAAAATAAATGTAACTGGTGTTTTCTCTCAGAGTGCCTGGCTGGATGCTGAGACCAACATGAGCAGAGCGCAGAAATAATAGAACCAGTAGACATTATTAGCATGTTTTGATACTGCTATTTATTGCCAAATGTTGTTCTATTTTTTAATAAACATTCAATTAAAATCAGTTGCTGATTTGTTACAGACTTGTTTTATATACCAAGTTCTTTTTTCAATCCCGCCATCTGATTGGTCACTAAGCTGCTCCATTCATCTCCACCCATTAGTTCAACATTAGTCATGTGTGTGTGGGTCTTTGTGTGTGTGTAGTGTAGAGTTACCGGGCACAAGAGCAGTGTTCACGGTTAATAATTAGTCTCCTGACGTCTTTTTATAGCCTCGTATAAAAGAACAAGAGCAGTAAGAGGTTGGATCAGTCTGAGCGCAGACAGGTTCAGATTATCCATCAGTTGTGGTTTCACATCTAAAGTAATTTCTTATTAGGATGAATCATAACGATGATACAACAATTCAACATATAACAGCATTTGTGATATACAGCTTAACTGTTAGCGTTACATTCATGGAAATGACAAAAAACTGCCAAAATCTTTGAAAGGCATGCAGGCTACTTAATCCTTCATAAATATTGGGTCATGAATCAGACTTTTAAAAAATGTCAAGGTGTTATTTATCTTTTTGTATGACTTAAGAATTCAAGAAACAGCATTTAAATTGACAGATTAATTCCACTGTGGCCTTCATGAGATATAGATGGCAAGAAATATCGCTTTAAACTCATCTCACATGCCCCCACAACACATCCTGACACTCAAAGGAAGAGTTGACACACCACAACTTCTCGCTTTTACCTTTCAACAAAAGAGATATATAACGTGTTAATTAGTGAGTAGAGGTGCTTGTAGATTTTTGGGCAGCGCCAGGCTAGCTGTTTCCCTGTTTCTAGTCTGTATGCTAAGCTATGCTAGCCAGATGCTCGTGGTAGCTTCAAATTTGCTGTACAGATTTGAAAACGATAACAATCTTCTTTCCTAACTCTTTGCAAGGAAGTGGACAAGCATATTTCCCCAAAATGCCGAGCTGTTCCTGTAAGAGTGCAGAACACTGGGTCACACCCATCCACACGTTTGTATTACTTATGCAGACCCACTAACAGCATTCATTCCCAAACATCCCTTCACACGTCAACATTACAAGCCAACCATAAGCCTGAAACTAACTCACACTAAACGCACGACTTAACCTCCAACCATCAAACAGCCTCTTGCTCAACTGACAACTGACTAAATTGTCCTCACGCCCCTAAAAAGACCTCCATCTCATGTCCAGAGCTTAAGTCGTCTTCCCAAGTGTGTACAGTCTTTGGTGCATAATGCANATCCTGTATTTCCACATTCCAGCGCTGTTGCCTTGGTAATGGTGCCCGTGGTGACCAGTTTGGCCGTTGTTATAGTGTTGATAAAAACAGGGTCACAGGGTAATAGTAATGAAATATCTAAAGGCAGCAACTCAGGCGGGACATGAGCTGCCTGCAGAATCACATAGAAACGTTAAACCATGGGATGGATTTGTTTGTTGCCTGTTGATTAAAGCGTTGTCCACCTACTGTGCATTGCCCAAGAAATAAATTTCTCAGGCGTCTCACTGCTGGTCTGCTACAAACCAGTTCTGTCTGAAAAACATCACACCTAAAAGATTTTGAAGTTCCGTGATTATTATTTTATATTTACAGCTTTTAGCTAAGTCTTGATTCACTGAAACAATCAATAGCAATGAGCGAGGCAAACATTTTAGTCATTAGTATTAGCATCAGTCTCACAAATTACATTTTCATTGCAGCAATTACTTCATTCTCATCAGTCACTGATTTATGCGTTTGAGTTAATCAATCAGTTTAGCATTATGTCTATAAAATGTCAGGCTCATCACAGGTTACCAGTGGGAAAAAGTTATGTCTTAAAATTTCTTATTTTGTCTCATCAACAGTCAAAAAAGCCAAACATAGTCGGTTTAAAAAATATATGAAAAACAATTTACATTTCAGAAGCTGTAACCAGCAGATGTTGGATATTTTTCTCTTGATAAATGACTTAAATGAATGAATGAATGAGTATCACTGATGAACTTGACTTGCTGATAAATTGATAAATCAATAATAAATCATGGCTTATTTTCCTAAAGGGAAATTGATTTGCACTGTGGGCCCTGAAAAACAACATAACACGCAATAAAAACAACCTACAGTGTGCAATAAAAACAATCATACGCAGTAAAAACAGAGAACATTGGCAAACACGCTGTACATACGATAAAGTTTTTACGTGAGTTAGAGGCCTGTATAAGCTGAGTGAACGGCCTGTCTACATGGATAGATGTTGATAACAATTATAAATTACCTAATGTCCCTTTTAAGTCTGAAGAATGTGCAGGAAACTTGATATTTTCAAGCAGCACTTGTTAGTCCTAAATAAGTTACATCAGTACGTAGGACCTGCAAATTGAAACACGACCCATCTACAAATCACTGAATATTGACCTTTATTGTGTGTAGTGGAATGATACTCAACCTCAGACAGAAAACCTCATTGTAAACGTGACTGCTATTATCACCAGGAAACGCTGAGACGTTCTCACCCACTTCTCTTTGTGCCCTGGGAGGGCCATTGTGTCTGAGTAAGAGGAGGAGGAAGAAGAAGAGGAGCAGCAAGAGCAGGTCAGGACCAGTTGAGCAGGAAATTGGGAGTTTCCAGGGAATAGTTAGAGGCTGAAGCCAGAAAGATGATCCAGGAAGCCAAGAGATGTTATTTTGCCCCTTGTTTGAATAAGTAAACATCCATCCATTACAAGATACATTATGGCAAGGAAAAAACAGAAGATATGACACATATTCTACATTCTGAAAAAATAATACTATATATTCACAAAAAGGAAGTTCACTAGATTCTTCTTACACAACATAACAAGAAAAAAGACCTAATTAATAGTGGTGGCACATGTGGAAAGCAAAGTATTATCATCACGGTTTCTTTTGAAATGTACCATACAATAGTTTATCATCTCCACTGTAAAATAGTGATCAGTGCAGCATCAAGTAGCATCAATATGTCAGCAGACATCTCAGGGGAGAGACCAGTGTGGTGATACTTTCTGTCCTGTTGAAACTATGTAAGTCTGGAGGTGTGACAGGTTGTTTTTTTTTACCTGGCCCCACCTGAAGCATCTTTTCAAAATGCAAGGATGCAGTTCCAACCAAAAACATTTTAATGCTTCTTACAGCATATTATGTTTCTGGGTTTGAGTTCTGGATTGACCATTAGCCCTACAGGTAAGTAGTTGGAATGCAGTAGTCTAACTTTGTGTGAAAACCTGCCAGCTGAATGTGTAAAAATGTGTGTTTTTAAAAAATATTTTTACTGAGTACATCGGCCACTCTCCATGCCTTGGCTCCATAAACCTCCCTCTGATATACCAATGGATTACCTCCCTTCTGAAAAGTATTTGTATTCCGCTCGGTTATACACCAACCTACGTCTTTAAAGCAGCATTAATTCATTTTTGTAGCTGCTCGGGGGCAGCGTAACAAGCTGTAAACACAACATGGGCATTATCACTTTATAAAGTTGATATGGCAGTGCTGTTAGTCGCTTATTCACACATCCAACACACACAGAGCCACATTATCATTCATTTGTAGTTGTGTTTGTGTCCATCTGATCAATCTTCTTTTAGCTCTGTTTTTGGTCTCCACCAACTCCTGAGGGAAATATTTGGCTCTGTAGCTGCTAAATGCTGTGCTATGTTCACCAGCTTGCTGCTAACTTTGTACCTCTGTCTGTCATTTGGTGCTGGGCAGATAGCATAGTGTGTTTTTTATTGAAAACAGCTGCCTGCTACATCTGAAAAATAAGAGCGCGGTGTTAGTAAATCAAAACAGTTGTGGGCCATACGGTATTTAATACATTGTTAATATAAAAATATTTTTAGTGCTGCTTTAAAGACACAAATCATAGAGACCTTGCTGACATCTTGACTGAATCTCCATCTATTCAGAATGCACTGTGCACTCATTTCCCTTCGCTCAATAAGATACATTTTTCATTTCCAAGATCAGCATTCAAGTTAACAACAGTGAATTGTGTTTCAACCTTGTAGGATGTTTAATATTAGTAAAGCGTTTGTGTTTGTCATCCTCCTGGGAGGTCAGAGGTCAGGTTCAGCTACAGAGCGGATCCCCTGGAGCTAGCTAGAATTCAGCAGAGCAGACACTTGCAAACAAAAGGGCTCGAACCTGGTTCCTCAAGTTGAAGTGCAGTTTGTCCGACCATCAGGCCGCCCAGCGAGGTCAGGCTTCACAGCACGGTGGAATGATGTTCTGAGATATTTTCAATTTTTATTTTTTATGGATAAAAAATGTGCGGTTTTGTCATTCAACACAAAACACAAGGCATTCATTATCCTTGATTGAGTGTTACAGTGTGTAACTACACCTCACACTGACAAATGGCCATTGTATTTTGACAGAGCTGGCAGGGGTTCCCATGGAAGTGTATGTGTGTGTGTGTGTGTGTGTGTATATGTGTGTGGAGGGTTACTACCTGTAACCAGATCTGTAGCGGAGGAGCTAGTCCAAGGTGTGTCTCTCTTAATGCTTGCCAAACACAACTTGTTTTTACATTTCATTATATGAGAAGATAAACTAACTCGCCCGTATTATATTGCAGTTTAAAACTGCTCTTATCAGTATTTTTATAATAGATTCAAGATTCAAGATCTTTATTGTCATTTAGCATTTTTAACATATTAACAGTTGACTGTGTATTGTGAAAAGGGTCGCTTGAAGTGACAAACGGAGAATTATTACCTGACCCCCTCAGCTCTACGGAGCATTTTAGCGTCTTTTTGCTCATTGTTTTGATTTTACGGCCCGCAACTTTACTGTTTTGAATTACTCTAACCACTCTCCTTCAACTTGTTTCAGCCACAGCAGGCAAATGTTTCCAGTGAAAAAGCTCAGACAAACTGACTGTACACTACTTGCTCACCACCAAATTGCAGACAGACAAAGTTAGCAACTAGCTGGTGAACATATGGAGCATTTAGCAGCTAAAGAGTGAAATATTTCCCTTAGGAGTTGGTGGAGAGCTGAGAGGAGAGTAAATTTGGGCATTACATTCATCAGGTGGACACAAACACACCTCCAAATTAATTATAATGTTGCTCTGCGTCTGTTTGATGTGTACATAAGCTGCTGTTTGCTAACATCTTCTCCATATTAACTTCCTCATTAATAGATATTTTGGCCATTTGGGGGGCAGTGCAATAAGCTGTAAACACAACACTGACACATTGTCGCCTTGTGAAGTTGTCAGTGCAGCTTTAATGATATATAGTATATTTATATATTTATAGATGGGTATGTTAATAGTAGTTAAGCATTAAGCTAAAGAAGTCTTGAATGATGATATTACATTTGTAGTTCATTACAAATTAGACTTCCTGGGTGTTTATTGTCTTTAGAACTCGTTAAACCAGTGTTAATTTGTGAAGATCACCTCATCTTAGACATATGAATACTGCGTCATAAGACCAAACCGCATTCAAAAAGCCCTTGAGGGTAAATTGAGAGGTGTGGTCACTGAACTGCTGGAGAAGGTGACTGCTAGGTTATGTTTCCAAATTAAATAGAATAAAATAACTTCATTCACTCCAAACAAACCTCTGTTGCTACTGCCAAAGATAATGTCCTGCTTCCTGTTCTTGTTCCTTAGTGTTTAAACAGCAAATGTGATAGTTACAATGAACCGGAGGTTCTGGAAATCTCTCTGCAGTCATGTCAGGTTGACTGGATCACATCATCAGGAGCAATGATCCTCACTCCATTTAGACTTCTTGGTGTCACGACCTTTAGCTCTGTAGCAACAGAGGAGGGTCTCCAAACACACTTCAGTGACCTTAGCAGTAGCTAACAGATGAACAGGTTGACTCAAGGTGTGTCAGCATCTGCAGAACAAAGCAAGTTTCTCTCCCTGAAACAGACAAACCCCCATTTGGACAACATGAAAGCAACTCTTCCAGAGTGACTCACTGCACAATATTCAGATTCTGTGGTGCCTTTTTAAAAACCTAGTTAGCTAAGTGCGTCATCAGCACAAATCACATGATATATTTCATAAGAAACTAGCCCTCGCTTGAAGGCTGTTTTTTTTTAATCTATTATAGTGCAGTTAGCTGGTAAAGTAGTGAACTGAAACACACATGCAGAGGTTAAACATGATATTGAAGTGAATGAGACATTCTTTACCTTTAAGATTATTTGTAATTTGAGCCTGCAGCCACATTGTTTCCAGTAATCTCTAATTTGTGACTCACATATTCGAAACCACAACTTGAAATAAAAACCCAATTGAAAGCTCTGAAGCACAATGTGATGCACCTTATGACCCTGAAGCTCTAACTGTTTGCTTACAGAAGTTTGAATCACTGAATGTACAGTAGCTCTGCTGAATTGATTTGTGTAATGAGCATGAGAAGTAAAAGCCACAGGAACTCAAATCTCACACACAGAAATGTCTAAAGAAAAAGATGCCACAGCAGAACCTACATGGTCTGATTGACAGGTGATCTCTGTGCAGGGCAAAGAAACACCTTTGTGATGAGCGTTTAGCAACAGAGATAGAAATTCAAATGTGTTTGCGCATGTTGTTTATTTTGTGGCAACATATTGAATTGAGACAGAGATAAAAAAAGACTGAGAGTCGTCCTACACAATTGGTTTTGTATACTGTGCCGGGTTTTAATCCCTCAGCCTGGAAACCATCACGCTGTGTTTGACAGTGACTGGGTGACACACTCGGAGACCAAAAAAAAACAACAATCCGACTCAAAAGACATAACTCACATAAAGTGACTCACAGCTTATTGACATTTCACATCATATCTGACAAACAAACAAAATCTAATATTAGTTTCATCTTAAAAGGAATAGATTGACATTTTGGGATTCGCTTTTGTACCAATATTTAGATGAGAATATTGATGTCACTCTCATGTCTGTATGGTAAGTTACCACGAGCAGCTAGTTAGCTTGGCTTAGTTTAGCAGAAAGAAACAGGCAGACATAGCTAGCATGGCTCTGTTCAATGCTAAAAATAAATACACCAACCAGCACCTCTAAAGCTCGCTAACACATTATAAATTGTTTAATCTGAACTGAAAAGTATAAAAATGAAAATTTGCAGTTTTACTGGGGGTTATGTCTTGGCTAGTTTGATAATTTATTTTCAGGTGGAAAACTTCAGTGTAACAGGTGATGAATTAAAACCAAGCCGCTCCCAACCACTCTCTTTCTCTGTTTGCTCTTTGCTCGCTCTCTTGTTTCACTCCAAACCACTTCATCTACAAATGTGTCCGTGTTTGTCCTCTCCCCATCCTCCTCTGGCTGTGATCTCTCGTTCTTTCTTGCTCATCCGCGTGTGCACTCTACGTTAACAAACCAAACTGACCCTCCCTCTCTCCATCCATTTATTTTAGCCTTGAAGTTAACTTAAGCAGGAATGCAGTTCAGTGCCTTCCCAAACATACAAACACATGCAGACACAGACTCAAAAATGAACATAAATTCAAGCTCCTATTTAGCTGATCAGGAGTTAAAAGGTCAGACATGTGGCTTGCTGCAATAGAAGACTTAAAATGAAAGTAAACTGCTGAAAAAAGAAATAAATTGTAAATACATGTTTTTTTTTATTCATGTGCAGGGCAAATAAACAGAAAAAAGGAATATGGGAATTCAAATCCCCTTTCAGACATGCACCTCCTTACTTAGATGGCAGTTTTACATGTTTCAACACGTAAAGTCTGAATTAAATGGCATCAGATTAGTGTAACGGCTGCAGGAGCTCAAACTTCAATAACAGAGAAATTAAATATTATTCGTCTTACTACAGTAAGATCACTGTAATACATTTCTCATGAATCCTCTGCTGTGCTCAAAGACCATAAAATTCAGTTCAATAAACTATGAAACACTGTGAATGAGCTGATATATGTTGTTAGGGAAGAAAAAGAAGGTTAAAAAAAACCTTGTACAACCTCCGGCAAAACACTTTACATAAAGCATGTGAGCAAATAGGAATTAAACGAGAGTCCCAACTTAACTTCTTGTGCTGTGTTTGAGCACATTCTCTAGCAATGAATGATGAAATTGATGAGAAAATATATCTTATTGCAGGCTTCACATCACTGCTTTTCCACTCACCGCCGTGCCAGCGCTCCCTGACGCACACAAGATGCCAAATATCGCGTGAGCACTCGGCTCTTTCTGTAAATGTCCTGTCATGTCTGAGCATTAACGTAAAAGACACTTATGTCTGAATGAAAAAAAGCCATCACTTTAACACCTTGATGAAGCCAGCAATGTTACGTATTCTGTCTGAAAGGGCTAAATATTCAACCTTCACAGGTCAAAAATTCATAATACAAAGAATAATCATTTACTTTGCTAGCAGTTTGAGGCGTCCTGTGAACAGTAATATAGACATCTCTGTTATAATGAAATTCTATCGGGGTAAATCCTTTTTGGGGGTTAGCCACTGAGCAAAATTGACTTCTGTGCCATTTCCAGCTCTGTTACAGTGTGGAAGTATTATATATAAGGCAATTTTCTCAGCTCCTCTGATCCCCTCCACCATTGCTGCTTTTACACTCATCCAAAACACTGTTGTTGAAAGAAAACAACTGAGTTTTGTTTGGGATCCTCTGGAGCTCAATTGCCTAAATACAGTTTGCTGTTCAGTGTGGTGCTGCACAATAAAACTATTGTCGAATAAAAACAAACTGATACCGAAGGGCAACTGAAACTAGAATAAAAGCTACATTAAAATAAAAACAAACATAGAAAAAGTGCTTTCGATTAAGTTACAGGATCTGTGCTTTTATTTGTTAACTATAGCGAATGATGTTTACCTGCAACTCCACGTGAACGCTGCATTAGTTGCCTCACAATCACTTTTTTGTGTGCATGTAAGCTGGGTCGTTTCCATTTATAGAGACACACACAAACACTATAAACATATGAGGGCACACACAAACACATAAAAAGTGCACACTGAAGCACACACACAGACCAGAGACATTCTCCTGCTGCACAAACAGAGCCGACAAGCACCTGTCAAACTGGTAGGTTTCGACCAGAGGAATGGATGGGTAGGTGGAGTGGAGCAGACTTAGAGGGAGGTGCAGAAAGACGACCTTTAAAAAGCAGATTAAAACAGGTTACACATCTCATTCTAGAGGAAATCTGACACACACACACAGTGTTTTGGACTATGGCTTCCACCACATCGGGTGATGTTCTGCCCACAGGCGGCAGGATCTTCACCTCCGTTCCTGACGCGTTCTTCATCCCTGAGTTTGTGAGTTTCTCATCTGTTCATTGTCATTTTGTTACTTTTTGGGGTTCCTCTTCCCCCTTGGGCTTTTCCCTCTTTCCTGTTTGAAACATTAACCCTTTTAGTCTCGCCATCTTTACCCCGCTTACCCAAGTGAGTCACAGACTAAAACCTTATTCCTTTCTCTTTTATCTGCCCATTTCCTTCTTGCACCTTCTCCTCTATCATTCCTTATTCACTCGGGTCAGCATCATTTCGATTGTGATCTCGTTTCCTGGACTCTCTATCTGCCTCCTCCTCATTGCTCCATTGAGGCGAGTCTCTGTTCAGATAGGAATCTGTCTTGTCTTGTTATGTTGGCATCAGTGTTTGATCAGTGGAGCCAACACAGAGCAGAGTGACCAGCAAACCAACCGTGAAGATTAGAGGGGTTGATAGGTTTGGTCTGGTCCAAAAAGATACAAGGATAAGCCGATGAAACTGGTTAATGAAGTTAGAGCTCCGCCAGTTAAAACAACTCGTATCTACTCTACATCTACTGTTTTTATTAATGATTGTTGGCACAGAATTATAAGTTATGTCACTCAGAAAGCTTGGCAACCAGTTGAGTTTATACAGACAGTTGTTCCCACAGGGCAAATCGTTTCCGGTGAAAAACACATGCTGCCATAGCAACAGGAAAACAGCAACTTCCAACATGTTTTAGCAACAAAGAGCAAAATATCAAGTGAAAAATCCTCATAACACTTGGACACTGTAGGTGTTTAAGCTGTGAGTAACAAGCAGCAAAAATGTCAACTTCGTGGCAATATAATATAAGAAATGGAACAATTTGCAACAGGATAACGACGCTCTGCATCGACACATCTCGGGCTGTTCTTTCCTGATAGGAACTTTTTACATTTTACAGATATTGAATTTTTTTTTTTTATTTAGCTTTTACAGCCGTTTGGATCGGCACTCTGAAGTTGTCTATCATATTTTTAACTACAATAAAGTGTTTCAATAATTTTGCAAGAGTAGCCACCACTTTTCTAATTTGGGAAATGAATTAACCCTCATTAATAGAAGTTCCGTTTGTCATTGCTAATCATAAATACCAAACCTGAACTTTTTAGGGGGGCACTTTATACCTTTATTCGTAGTTGGACAGGAAATGAGGGGAGAACGAGAGAGAGGGAATCGAGCTGAGGGCGTGGCAATTGCAATGTAAACCTTGGCTAACCCAGATCTGGTATTCCAATCAAACTTGGATCATGTTGGTTTATCAGATTTTTGTGTCATGTGAATTTAGGCCACAGACTTTGTTCTTCAGGGGAAAACCTTTGAAACCTCCCATTTCTTGTGTATCTCTTACATCTGTCCTGAGGTGCGTCTGTCCTCGGTGTGGAGGTGGAATATGAGATAATTTCCCTACTTGGGTCAATTAAGAGTCAATATTTTATTGAGGGAATATAACACATATAGCCCCTGTTTAAATGAATCATTCAGAAAGAATTGTAGACTGTCTGCGTTTTCTGTACAGGGAACTGAAGATTCAATCTGTGTGACACAGGCGGAAAAACAGCTTTAGTTGCAAACCAACCATCAACTCACATGGTTTACATGCTGACTTGGGTCTTTTTTCTGGCTGCTGGCCAGTGCTCCCTTTAAAAAAAAAAAATCTGCTGCCCAGGTGTGGAAATGTACTGGTAATATTTGGCACTGTAAATATAAACAGTCACAGATATAAAAAGGGCAGAGACCAGGACAGGCTTGGCAGCTTTTTTGACTGCTGTTCAGTGTTGTTTTCCTGGGATGAAACTGAATGATGGGAGCAATCTCAAGTGTGCAACATTAATGAATGATTGAAATGAACTAGACTGCAAACAATGGGACAATACATATGTATACAGAGTGTCGTTTGAGTTAGCAATAATTTCAGACATTAAAAAATAAGCTGAGGACAGCAGTTAAAATTAATGGAGACAAAAACTTTTCAAAATGTATCAAAATGCCCATAAAAACAAACCACTCCAGCAGCAGCATAATACACCCATCCATCATTGATCCATATATGTTCCAAATACTCGGTTTTTCCACATATCTCTGCCAAAAGTAGAATATTTAGCTATTTATTGGAGATGCAAGGATTGTTTTGAACATATGAATCAACAGTGAAGAAGTGGATTATGCTGCAGGAGTGGTTTCAGAAGTTTCTGGATGTTCTGACATGTCTTTTTGCTGTGGTTCTAGTTTGCAATTGGAATTCACTGTAACTGCTGTCAATCCAAGCTGACTAAAGCTGCCATCCTCTGCGACGGGAACAAGCTGAAAACATTTCAGAGCCACCTGGCGGAGAGTATTTACTAATACTTCAAAGATAGATTTTCAGTGGAAATTTAATGGGCTGCAAGCCAACTCCCTTTTACCTGGAATGGAATGGATATGAATGGATAATGCTCCTCTGATATGGAGCAGTAGAGATAAGGCTTATGCAATATTTGCTGATACCACTTGTGATAAAGTAATGTTTGTATGAAGTAATGCAGTTTTTTCACATTAGTGAGCTGTTGCTTCAGGTGTTTTTCTTTCAATATGCTGTGCTTAAGCACTAATGTTACTTTCTCCCATCGAGGGTTTGAATTTAAAGTGAGAGTCGTGCTCAGGAAGGGACTTGTTACGTAATAATAGAAACACTGACAGGCTGAGGCAGTTACATTTGAACTGTTTCATCACTTAATGCAATATCACCAATTTGACCTGCTGTTATAAAATGACCGGGATTGTAGGCAACTTGCCTTTTGCAGGCAGTTTTCTCTATTTAAGAGCTACTTAACCGCTGTTTTTTTGTTTTATTTGGTGGTAAAAATACTCTACATATACTAATTCAAAAGTTGCAAAACTACCACTTAAATCTAACATCAGGGTGTTTTCTGGATAAGACTTTCAAACTGTGGGTAAACCAGAACAGATCATTTAAAAAAGCAGATTTTCGCATTATAAACATTCTGAAAAGCTCCATATCCTTATAGATTGCAAAAATTGGCTCGACAAATGTGATTTTGTTATGCTAAAACATGCATGTGTCAAAGTACGATCAGCATTATGTTTAACATAAAATACTATATTGATCATATGTAAAGGAAGGTTTTCTCTGCCTTTTAACTCATCATCTAATGTGGACAAACTTTGTTTAAACCCACAGAACTTCATTTTAAATTCTAATCAAGACTGCAAAGTTTCCAAAATAATTGGCCTACATCACACAAATAGAAATGTTCTCTTCATCACATATACATTATATAGTTTTAGTGAAGTGTTGGAACAAGTGGTATTATAAGTGATGTTGCCTTTCTAACTTCAAAGCTACTTAGAGGGGATGTTTGAGGTGGAAATCATGGGGTTAAATGAATGTATCAATGTGGAGAAATACTGGAACTACCTGCAGGTGTATTGTTTAATTCAGGGCGTGGCACATTCTTTCCATGTGGTCAGATTGAATGTTGGTTGCTGAGCTACAAAAATGCATAGTGGCAAGATTATGAATAGACTGTCCTGACTTTGAACTTACTGTGTGGACACAGCAGAGTGAAACCTGGTTTCACTGCATTTGTGAGAAAATGTACAAAAAAGAAATGGCACATTATCTTTCATTTTCCTTTTACTTTCTGGTAGGATATCAGCTGGATAAAGTGACTGAGTGAGTAGATTTACCCTTTAACCAACATTTTAAAGTAGTACAGATGGTCAGTTTCTCGCTCTAATCTTAGTTTCACTTCAGTAGACTGAATGGTTTTTATTGACAAAGATACAACAGTGATGAACAGGTGGTTAAACTGTTTACTTAAGACTTTCAAAGTTTAAAAGTACCTATAACAGTCAGACTGTAGACCTGTGTCCCATACAATATGTCAAACTAACCATAAAACCATGCCAGCTTTTTAAAATTCACCATATACTGTATGTCTTCTATAAATTCAGGCAAAGAGCTTTTAATACAGTATAAACCCGGACATCCCTGTTGAAATTGCACCCCAAAATCACTGTGTAGCAGGAAAAGGGGAAAAGGCCTCTTGTTTGTTTCCCAGAGTAAATGTGTAGGATTTCCTTCTCCCAGAAAGCCGTTAGGGCAGGTCTCTACATGTGTTAATCCCTCACCTGAGAAGCACAGGGCTTTTATTTGTTGCTGCAGTTGTGGGAAATTTCCTCTCTAGAAAGCCAAGCTGCTGGTTTAGATCCGAATGTGCCCCTGCGAGTATTTACGCCGCCTCTACTCCTGCACACCTGATGCTGATTAATTGAGCTGTAGTGGCCTGTGTGTAGCCCTCAGCTGCCCGACCGGAGAAAATCAAAGCCATAGGATACAACAGGCCTTTTTCACAGCAGATGTTTCCACTTGTCATAGCACAAGTGTGGCGATGGCTTTGTTGTATTCAAGTGTCTCAGTAAGCCATGACAACGTGTCAGTGAGCTAGCATACACAATATTAGGAGACTGAGGCAGCTAAATGGAATTCAGCCATCTGTAATTTTAGTATTTACACCTTTGCTTTTCCTACTGTGACATGTCAAAATGTCTTCCATGAAAAAAACCCATTACAACAAGTAAGTGTTAGGTAAGTATTACTGTGCAATAAAAATGAAAGGACACCAAAATGAAAATGGTTTTCCTGTACACAGTATCTACAGTATTTCAAAGTGCCTCTTATCAGTGAACAAATGCTGGAGGTTCATGCTCTATCTAAATGCCAAAGACTCTTTCAAGCAGACTGTTTGTCAAAGGAGGAGAGAGAAAGACTGAAAATACACCCAAGAGTGGCAGCATTGTGTGCGTGTCTGTTTCGAGGGGTAGTTCTTAGGCCCAACCCTTATTTTAAAGGGACACTCCACCAATTTTACACTGGACTGCACTGGAGGAGCTTTCTGGAGTCTGAAAAATAGCCAATGTGCTTGGAGACCACAAATTTATAACAGAAAGTTGAGTTGCATTATGGGAAATGTAGGATTCAATTTTTAAAAAAAGTCCCCATATGTAACCACTTTAACGCAGCTATAATCAATATTTTTCTAATAACAATCTATCAAATGACAAAGTGAAAACAATGTGATGGGGTCACTTGTGATGAACCTACAGAGAATTATCACATGAATCTGCAGCTCCCCTCAGCTTTATGGAGCTTTATAGCAAGTTTCAGCTCATTGTTTATCTGTCTGGCCTACAACTTTACTGTTTTGGTTCACTCTCACTGCTCTCATAGCGTTGTTTTCGGGCAGAGCAAGCACCTGTTTTCAGTGAAAATGCTCTAAAAACCCACTGTACACTACCTGCTCAACAACAAACGGCAGACAAACACAGTTAATGACTAGCTGATGAACAAAGTGGAGCATTTAGCAGCTGAAGATCAAGATGTTTCCCTCAGGACCTCAGGACAGAGCTAAAAGAGTGAACATCGGACTCACGTTCACTCGCCAGGAAGCCAGAAACACTCCAAATGAATGATAATGTTGCTCCGTAACAGCTGGATATGTATAGGTTCGCCATATCAGTTTAAAAGGTGTGTCAATGTTGTGTTCACAGCTTGTCTCCGCAGCTCTGCAGTGGCCAAGAAAATAAGTTATTGTAGGTTTAACACTGTAATCCATAGTCAATAGAAGTCTGTTACCATCATGCAAGAATAAAACTCTAAAATCTAAAAAAGATATTTTGTACTTGTAAAAAATGACGAGATGGAAGCTCAGGCAAGTTGAAAAACTCACATTTCTTAACTGATATTAGCCTGCGGCCACCAAAATCACAACATTTCACTGATGCCATCATTTTGTTGTTGGCTTGTTGTATACTGAGGGCGCTTTCAGACCTGTAGTTTGGTGGTCTCGGTGCGATTCGGGGGTGGAGTTGCAACATTGTTGCATTTTTCATTTGGTTCGGTTCGCGTTCACACTGTCACTTTGTCAAGCGGACCAAACATTGTAAACAAATGTCACGCGGTCAAAACGGTCGCTCGTCTGTTGGACAAAATATCTGAGTGAAACTCGCCGACACTTCCTGATCTCATAAATAATAGAGCAACATCAAATTTATGTGGTCTTGGGTTTTCTGATTTTGCTTTGGTGTTTCCATCAATCAAACGCTTTACAAGAAGGCGAACAACATGAGCAGCTGACAGGACAGCGAGTGAGAAGGAGAAGGCGGGCCCTGATGAGAGAGAAGGATTATGATGTGTTGTCCTTGTTACACAGACAATGAGTGAGGTATGGTCATAGTAAATTATGGATTTGAAAGTAATCATCCGCAGTGCACTGTTTTTTGGTTCACTTCCTATATTTGGTTTGGATTGCGTTCTCACCTGTAGTGAACCAAACTCTGGTGCACTTGGAAGCGAACCGAGACCCACATTTTCAAGCGGACCAGAGTTCGATTGTTTGGTTCGCACCAGAGTTCGAATGAGCTTTCACACCACCCGAAACAAACCGGACTATCTGACGAAACGCACCAGGGTTCAATTAAAACGGACCAAACAGCTTAGATGTGAAAGCACCCTGAGAGTATCGTATCATATGTAGCTTTCTGACCATCCAATCAGACTTTTTCTCTCTGATCCTGTATTGAGGAAATATGGGTCTAGTTACCATAGGAACTGTCTCTCTCCCCCTCCCTCCCCCGTGTGACCCTGCAGGTGTTCGGAGGTTTGGTGTGGATCCTGGTGGCATCGACTCGAGTCTCTCCGGAAAACCCTCTGGGCTGGGTGATGTTCGTCTCCGTCTTCTGCTTCGTAGTGACGACACTCTGGTTCTTCATCTTCCTCTGCGGAGCCAATCAGAGCAGCGTCTGGCCCTCCCTGGTTAGACACGCCCGTCACTTGCTGATTGGCTAATTTGAATATGGTGGTTAACAGTGGGTAGATAGATAGATGGTCCAAAAGTATGTGTACGCTACATCTCTGTAGTAACAGTGAAGAATTATTCCGGCACATAACCCCCCTGTAAAACTATTTCCCCCTGTTTCCAGTCCTCATGTTAAGCTAAGCTAACTGTCCGCTGGCTGTAGCCTCATGTTTAATAGACAGATATGAGAGTGGTGTTCATCTTCTCATTTAACTCTCCACCAGAAAGCGAATATGCATATTTCTTGAAATGTCAAGCTACTAATTTAAGACCCCTTTTTACAGGTTTTTCATCTAAAAATGCGTTAGCAGCAAACATAAAAAGGCAAACAGACTTTTTAACCCAGCCATGCAGCTAACGTTAGCTTGATAAGTTCGCTAGCGAGAGCTCATAAAATCTGTGTCAGTGACAGTTGCCATTTCAGCCAGCAAAATCGACAGTTAGCTAGAAATGAGAAGTCTGCTTTTGTCTACCTCTGCCTGAAATCAAGGACCCATTTTAAACTGCATAAAGCTAATGGACAGGTGTAGCAACAGTAACTAAGGTGGGTGGGGTTAAGCGAATGGTCAGTTGATTGATAGTTCTGTTTTCTGCCTCTCCTCTCCATCCTGTTTCATATTTTATACATCTCTTCTCCCCTCCTCTGTTCTCCCCTTTCTGTCCCACCTTTTCTTCTTCTCTCACCTCTTTCTGCACTCTTTTATTTTCTCACATTCTCGCATTTTGTTTTTCATGCTTTTTCTACATTTGGCTCTCCATGATTTCTTACCTTATCCTTTTATCCTCTGTTGCCTTCTTTCTTCATCTACTTCTCGCTTTAACCCTCTCTTCTGTCTTCTTACTGTGTCTTTTACTTTCTCCTTTCTATTTCCTCCTTCACCCATCACTGTCTCCACTTTCCTTCCTTCCTCTCTTTTTTCTAATCACTATCTTTCTGCCTTGATCTATCTTTCTGACCTCTCATCTTGTTGTACCCCCTTTCTCTCATTCCTTTCTGATTATATTCCTCCCCTCCTCTGTTTGCTTCTCACTCCCTCTTTCCAATCTCCCCTTTCCCTCACTGACTCTCCCTCCACCCTCCATCCTTCCCGCTGCAGGATGTGGGTTATCATTTTGTGGCGGTGGTTTTCTACCTCAGTGCGTCGGTGGATCTAGCATACATCACCATTCTGCATGGGTTGCTTGTGACGTTAAGCGATGAAAATCTCAAAATCTACCGACTCGACATTGCTGCAGTGGTATGTCAAACACACACACACACACAGATCCTACCAATTTCTATATTTACATGTGCTACAATATTCTGATATACTGTAACTCAATTATTCAATTAAGAAAAACTTAATTAAGACAACACCCCGGGAAAACTAAGGAAAGACAGAAGGAAACTTCTGGGGAATTGCTTTTATCCAGTTTCTCCTTTTTTTCTTTTTTTTAAAGTTGGATTGTCAGTATCATATACAATATATTATGTTCTGTATCAGCTTGTTCCACCTTTTCGTTGAAGGTATACTCTATGTTTTTCATTGCTACATAATTTAAACAGATGGGAAATAATCTAGATGCATCATTTTATCTCGTTGTATGATTTTATACATATTTCTTCACAATTCAGCCTGACATATTTGGCATCTTTGGAAAATTTTAAAGTTCTGTGGGACTAAGAGGGGTGAAGATATAATCTCATTTTGCAGCTCTACTGCGATCGTATGTTGATATTCAAATCAAAATCCATCTTTATTTGTCTTGTTTAAATCAAGTTTGTTAACACCATGTGGCCTTGTGGCACCCAGGATTTGTAACAGCTCTGTCTTTCTACCTCAAGGTGACAATCATCCGTCTGCCTTTCTGTATGTGTGTTTTCAGGTGATGTCCTATGTGGCCACTCTTCTCTACTTCCTCCATGCCATTTTCTCTGCCATCCGATGGAAGAGGTCCTAATTAAACCACAAACACCCACTGAACCACAAACCAAGAACAAGAAGACCAAAAAGAGAAGAAACCAAATAAGAAGCTGATCTGTTATTGGATTAAACACAGAATTACCTTTTTCTATTTTTGTTCTTTTTATTCTCATGTCAGGAAGAATAACTTTCTTTTAAACCCCAAAAAGTGCCAAAACATCAAATTAATTAATGAATGGAAAACAAGCAGATTATTGATAAATGTTACTTGTTTATTGGTCTGGTTAGCGAGGAAGACCTGAACATTATTACCCCACAATTTACTCTTTTCTTAATCCAAATAGGCAGCATTTTGGTCAGAATAGATGCAAGTGAAATGAACCTGTTCAAATTACAATGTGTTTTGTCAAAAATAAATGTGGTATAAGGAAGGCGAATGAGTGTAAATAGTTACAGCAATTAAACCACAGATCTAATTAAGTACCAATTAGGTACTACATTATGATATTTTAAAATAAATCCATGAGAACATTTAAAAAGATGTACTTGCTCTGTATTTTTTCACCAAATAAGAGAAATTCCTTAAAGGGTCAGTTCACCCAAATTACAAAAACCCATATTTTCTCACTTACCTACAGAACATACTGTCACCGGTTTTCATTGAGGCTAAATTTGAGGAGGAAAGTAGTTCCAATAAAAGTTGTTTACAGCTTTTTCTGAAGAATATCAACATTAAGCAGGACAACGTTGTTTACGATGCTGTGAGCACCACATATTAAATTTAATTCGCCTCTATTGTATTTGTGTGGAACCAGAAATCTTTTTTAAGACATTAAGAGACTAGGACATCTCAAAAACCCAAAACTATCTGCATGGTTAGATTCCACAGTGGTAAGTGAATGTTTTAAGTGTGTAAATGTTTTATAGTAATTTGGGTGAACCGGCCTTTTAATTAAAGGTTCAGATATTTATATGTCTGTTTTGTTAATTACAGGCAAACATTGGCTCCAGCTGGTGAAATTACATGTTAAAGGGGTACTTGGTCAAAATTGAAGCAGCAGAGGTTGAAATATCCTGATTTGTAGTCCCTACAGTAAGCTAAGTCAAGCTTTAAAAATAGTACTGCATCCTACACTTCCCATAATGCATCTTGATAGCTTCTTTCATTACACCCTCCCAGGCAAACTCCCACACCTTTTAAACTCCACGCCCAGAGTTTGTGGTTTCAGTTTGTCCACCTTAAGCACCTAATAGGGAACAAGATACAATGATTTACTTGTTAGCTGTTAAATTACAGAACACCCCGAGAGACTGACATCGCTCAGCAGAGTGTAATTAATCTTATAAAGATGTGTTACAGATCAGTAATGAGTGGAAGAAGTTTGGCATTAGCAGTAAAAAACATTTCTACAAATCAAAGAGACATTAAAGCATTTCACTAAAAAGTGTAAGACATTCAGTAGCAGCGCTTAGTGTTAGTATAGTACGGTATATTTAAATAGCTAATAAATCTTAGGAGGCTTTTACCATTAAAAACCTAAAATCTTGAATATTTAAAAGACTTGATTGGAAAAAAGAATGCCCTTGTGTCCTGCATGTTTTCTCCATATTTACGACGAACAAAAGATAAATGGATAAATATAAATGGATAAACGACTCTCCCTTTTATTTTTTAAGTTTTATTAATCAATTTTAATACAATAGCTTTAGTGTTTTGTAGTGTTTTGATTTTTATGAGAACTTCCCAAAATTTGGGGATGTAAAATATTTAAATGATTTCACTTTACAGGTATTTTTTGAATCTATGACGTGAAATAAATTAACTGGACATTCAAACATCATGGCTTTTCTGTTTGTTCAGACTTTGCTTTTCGCCTCAGTGAGAGTCGCCCAAGTCGAGTGAGGACAATCAACACATTGCCACACTTTCGTCTTACATTTATATTACAGTACAAATGATCTCTGAGGACAAAGAAGAATTGAGCAGAATAAATTCTGAATTTTAGGATATATATCATAACCGTGTATTCCTATACATACTTTTTTCTTCATAATTTTAGAGATTAAGCTCGCAGTGCGTTAATACACATTTGCCCAGAAATTAGCCTGATTTGTTACGTTTGGAAAATCAGGGATCTTGACTAGAATTTAAAGCAGCATTCATTGATTTTTTTGTGGAAACAGATACTTACTTACAGTTGCTTCTTTACACAACATTAGCATTAATTTGGAGTCTTTATGTCCACCTAGTGACTGTAAGTCCAATATTCATTCTCTCTGGTTTGGTTTCCACTAACTCCTGAGAGAAATATCTGGCTGTTTAGCAATTAAATGCTCCACTATGTTTGATAATGTGGGTTTATCAAAGCTTTTTTGCTGTGTGATAAGAGCAGTGGGAGTGAACCAAAACCAAGTTGTGGGCCGTAAAACTAATACAATGAGCTGAAAGATGCTAAAACACTCTGAAAGCTGAGGGGGGCTGCAGAGTCGGGTAAGGGTTTGTGACCACAAGTGACCCCTTACACATCACACATTGTCATTTAATCTGTTGTTAACATAAAAAGTACTGATTAATACAGCTTTAAAGTGTCTGTGAGGTTGAAGTGGTTGAAATGAAATGTCTTCACCCATAAAGCATCTCTATTTTTAAAAGAAACTCCTGTTAAAGCCCCTGTGTGCAATACAAATAGAGGCTGCAGGCACTCTGCTAACACAATGTAAGGATCGTAAAGTTACCTAAAACTCAGTCTGCTGTTTCTTTGCTCAGCAGCAACAATGTAGATATTTCTCACCGTAGCCACGGGGCACAAAATTCCTCTTCTGAATCTTTCAAAATCCCTTCACAGGTCACTTGCTCACATTAAACACCAAGTAGCCTTGGGTGCTGTAGGATGAAGGGTGGTGCAAGGAGCTGCTGTGGGAAGGGATCTCTCACCCACAATAGCAGAACGGGTTTGTCTGCTGACTTAGCTTTCCTATAAGAGTCAGAAACACCTGCTGCTGCTCTGTTAGTTCAGAGGAGAGGGCAGGTCGCTCGCTGTTGACTCGGCACCGGGAGAAGGAACAGGCAGAGATGGCTGCAACTACTGCTCAGCCTATGGGGAGCCTGCCCAGCGGACTGGGGATCTGCACCACAGCCCCGGATATATTTTACCTGCCTGAACTGGTGAGTGGACAATGACAGAGGACAGAGCAGCTGACCTTGAAGTCACTTACGAGGGGATTCTTTCCATTTTGCATGCACTTTGGAAATTCAGCAGTCACTATTTTAAAAATGTTTTGTTTTTTCTTATTTAGATTAAACTGATTTGATTTTAAAGTAATTTAAATACAACAAATATTTCAACAAACTGTCTTTAAATTTCTTTCATGGCAACAATGAACCTATTTGTTCAAATGGTGCACATCTAAAAGTAAAAACAATTCATCCATTCCTACAAAGTGATGCATATGATATGTAAAATTTAAATGAATTATTGTAATTTTAAGGGACAAAAGGAACTTGGTAGACACAGTATTGACACTGTTACTGTTTGGAGCCTCAGATGAACAAGCAATGAACTTTTTTTTACCCCAGAATGTATGACATTTTTGAAGATTATAATATAAATTCTTCTGCTACAGCTCATGCCAGCATGATGTGATAACTTCATGACCTACGTTAGATGCTAGTCTCTAAAGAATACCAGAATTAGTTTGTCATTTTGTGCTGGTAAATCTCCAAACAAATATGAAGCATAGTTGAAGATTTATTTTGAACTCTTTGAATAAAAGTGCGAAGCAAAAATGTGCATTTTGAAATGAAATGGGAGATGATGAAACATACCTGCGTCTTCCCACATCTCACATTTCACTCATATTGTATTTGTGCTACTAATCTAAGAAAGAATGCGGCCAACTCTTCTTCTCCCTGAATGATGACAAAAGGTAGAAGCTGCTCATATAACCGCTGGAGAAATAACTGCGCCAAGGAAGGCGTTTCATGTTTATGTTCCTGATCAGTTAAATGTATTTTAGGTTGTTTATTTTAGCTTTTATTTATCAAGGGAAGGGTTGTGATGAGGATTGCACTGCTTCCCTATGCAGCGAGCCATGCTTCCACTCAGAGCTGCATGAAAACAAGCAACACATCTGCACACACTTTACTGGCCAAAACAATTCTTATTCTTAGGCTTTTATTTAAGTTTGTTCTGTTCACCACAATGTGCAAAAAAATCAAGACATGAACGCTAAATGTATAAATATGACAGATGTTTTTGGCAGTGCACACCTTATAAAATGTAGACTGCATTGATTTGATGCTGAATAGTTCAGGTGTGCTGTATTTTCATGTGCTTTTATCATCATACATGTGGATGAAAGGGGCACCCAGTGAACTGACTTTTATCTGCGACCAGCAGACATTTTGTCACAGTTTATGGTGACCAGCAGTTCACTGAACCGAGAAGCTGGGCTCAAAATAACATTTGGCCTTTTTCTTTTAGCCTATCAGAGGGTTTTTCTTTTATCCTCTCTCTTACGTGCCTGAGGTTATTTGCCAATTGAAGCTGATTCAGTGCGCCTGTGTTGAGTGTTTGAGATTGACATTGGCACGATGAAATATGGTCACTGAAATGCAGATGAAACAACAGTTAACCTCACTTTTTCAGCCAAATTTAGACAGGTTGTGACCTACAGTGGATGTCTAGATGTGTTCTGTCTCTAACTGGGATTTTGTGTACTGTAAACTGTGATGTATCTTATAAAGGCTGTAAGACTGAAACGTCACGCCATTTTTATTTCGAGTAGATGTTTGATTAGGCCTTGAGGGAGGGTCACCCCTTTTCTTTATCTTATCAACCTGTAGATTCACAACAAATAGAGTTAATGTAGCAACTTCAACAAATCAACAAATCACGTATTTGAAAATGCATTTTAAAACATTTTAGCTTGATGCTTTCTGTAACTCCCTCCCTCGTGGTTTAGCAGCTGAAAGTAACAGAAAATTCATCAGAGTCTTGAATTTCCAATAATTCAAAATTGAGCCCTGAAGACAGAATACGTTTTGAGAGTGAAAACTCTGAAATCATCAGTGAGTCAGTGCAGTTGATCATCTCTCTGCAGATACTGTGTATTCTGGTTATTTTGTGGTGTGCAGCAGTAAAACTTCTGTTCTGTGATCTTTGATGTGATTCTTACTGAGGAAAGTTTTACAGTTTTTCTATTTACAAAATTCTTTCACCATGCAGTGAAATCTTTTCAATAAGCTTCAGGCAGATTCAAGGTATTTCAAATATAAAACTTGACAAAGGAACCAGTATTTATGGTTGTGTTTACAACAGTTTATTCTGTACCAGAGTTGGGTCAACAGTCAGAATGATTAAATCAGGCACGACTTGCGGTTAAATTGACACTAAGCCTTTTTAGGCTGAAGCTCTGGATCAGCTCTGGTTAAATTATTCTGTGCGTTCACTTTTAGACGCTTATAGCATCAGCCAGGTTGGGTATGCCACAGTACAGTATAACACTATGAATTCCAGAGAGTTTAGACTATACGGATGTGGTTAACACTCTATCTAAAGTAACCTGACAAACTAAACACCACCCATACATATAGAAAGTAAAGTGTTTGTTTAGTCAACATTTAGAGAGATGTGGCCTGTGATTCTGCTGATTTGTTATCCGCTAACTGTATTTTGACCACTTTTTCATGCAACTTTGTTTTCACATTTTATGCTTTTGATCCAATTTAGAATTTTCTGTTTTTTCTCTCTTTCTAAGTTTAGTTAGCTGATTCTTGGTCAGCTCACACTGTAGCCTGAAAAAGAGTTCTCGACTTTAATGAGATTACATGGAATAATTGAAGCTTAGACTTACAGCAAATACAAATCCAGTGATTTTTTTTTTGTGTCAGTATTTAATCCTTGTGTAGCTGTGTGAATCGGCCTGCATCCAGGTAATGTTTAATCAATAACACAGGTGACCTATTAAGCACTGTCCAAGTCAAAATAATGGTAGTGAAGGAGCAGACACTCGGATCAGGCTTTTCTCCAGTCACCGTGACATTGCACACTTCATCACAGGCTTTAAAATTCTACCTTATGCTGTATCTGTCCCTCCATCTATCTATGCATTGTTATGGCCAAGTTGGTTTTAATGGACAAATCAAAAAGGGACTGCAGCTTAGCCCAATTAGACTGAAAGAAAATATGCATGTAGGTCAGAGGTCATTTTGGGGAAAATAGCCCGCCTAAGGAGCAGAAACCAAGAGTATCAAAGCACATTTCTGCTGGTGGTAAGATTTCATGTCTGCAGGGAATCACTCCACTGCAAAAAATGTTCATCTTCGCAAGTCATTTCAGACTGACTGTAGGATTCAGTGACTTCCCGTCACGGTGGCACAATGAAAAGAGAGATTAAAGATGGACAAAGAAGGGGAGAAAATAGAGGAGTTGAATGGAAGTTATGAAGAAAAGAGCATTAACTGGTAAATAGTTTCTAAAAAGTCAGATCTGTGAAAAACTATAATTCCAGACTGTGTTTGTTTTAATATACTTGACGTCCCATATGGGTGGGATTTAGTTTGAACAATCAACAGCGAGAAACAGAGTTTAGACACAGAAAAATATTTGAGAGTCTGAAATGTTGTATTTTTGTGTTTTCTATATAATGTATAGATAATCTACAATAATAGCTTTTATATATATTTTGTAATATTCAGCTTTTAGCCATGTTAGCGGTATGACATTCATGTGCCCAGAGGATAAAGCCTTCTGACTTTGGTGATCCCCTGACTTTTCATGTAGCGCCACCATGAGGTTCACATTTGTGATTTTGAGTGAAATATTGACAACTACTGGATGGATTGCAGGGTTCAGACATTCATCCAATACTAAATCGCAGGAGTAGCCCATTAATCAGTTTAAGGTAACTCTAGCACAAACAAATATCCTAAATCTGAAAAACTATAACACCATCTGCCCGCCCCTTCCCTCCATCATTGCAGGTGTTTGGAGGTTTGGTGTGGATCCTGGTGGCGTCGACCCACGTGGACCCACCGAACCCACTGGGCTGGGTGATGTTTGTCTCTGTCTTCTGCTTCGTCATGACCTTCCTCTGGATGATCATCTTCGCTGCTGGAGGTCACCAGAATGGCTCTGGCTGGGCTGCTGCTGTAAGACCTGACGGAGAGGGAGAGAAACAGATCAGAATGAGAGGAAGAATGAATGAAACAGGAAATAAAACTGAGAGAAAGAGTGATGGGCCGTGGCCATGTTGTAATATGATTTAACCTGTGTGTGTGTCCAGGACTTGGCTTACCACGGCCTGGCAGCGTTCTTCTACCTCAGTGCAGGTGTGGCTTTGGCGAACATCACCTTCCAGAAAAAATCAGGCGAATTAAGAATCTACCAGATTGACATCGCCGCTGTGGTGAGGACTGATCTCAAGAGTATAAACAGCTGTTCATCTGTACAGTACTTACCTAACAAACAGCTATAGTAACAACAGTATGATGTTCTTTACATTTATGGAGCCATTTTATTGTTTGATTAGTTTTTTCCTATTTCCTTGAAAAACACAAATTGTTGACAAAATAACACAACGTTACTCCCAGCAGCCACAACAGAGTTTAAAGGAATGGTTCAATATTTTAGTAAATATGCTTATTTGCTTTCTTGCCCAGAAGATTGATTCCACACTCAAGGCTGTACGGTAAATATGAAGCTATAGCCAGCTTAGCTTAGCTTTACACAAAGACTGGAAACAGGGGGAAACAGCTAGCTTGGCTCAGTTGCAAGGTAACAAAATCCACCTGCCAGCACCTCTAAAGCTCTAAAGGATTTATTGAGCCTGGCCAAGAAATAGTAGAAAATAGTAGACATAGTAGGTTTAACATCACAGACTGATCCTGAACTTTAGCTGTAAGCCTGTGCTCTGTGTTTATTTGTGTGTGCGTTTGTCAGGTGTTCGCCTACTTGGCCACATTCCTCTACTTCATCCACACCATCCTCTCCTCCATCCGATGGAAAAACTTCTGAAGAGCGACGCTGAATCACAGACCTGTGTGTCCAAGAAGTACTGTGCGTCCTGTGTTCCTCTGTGTGTGTGTGTGTGTGTGTGTGTGTGTGTGTGTGTGTGTGTGTGTGGTGGAATTACCCAGTGACGTCAACCTGGTCAGATTCATAATGAAGGTTTTAAGCCTCATTTTGGGACATTTAATAATGTTAAGTAAAGGTTGTCTCAAAATCTTGACAAATAAAACACAAACTATGTGCATTGGAAGCTAGAGGGAGGTGTGGAAATATGTTTTTTTGTGATTTAAATTAAATAAATGAAGTTTAAAACCTTCTTTTGTTACTTGGTATGTTCTTAAATCCAAACAGTTGCCTCTTGCTGCCATTGGAAGCATCTCCCTTCCCTTTGTGATTTGTGATCAGACTGACAGACGTTTGTTTCTCTACAGTAACTATAATGAGTAAGATGTTGAATACTTCTCACTGATTTTTAGATTTGCACCGCCAATTACTTTTTCTTTGTCATATAGAACTAATGCCAACAAATCATCAGTACTTAAAGGATGAAGGGTGAAGTGTATTTTTTAGGTATAAAGCTGAAATTTGTATAGTTTTGTCATTTTTGTACTGTCAACATTAAAACAAGATATAGATATGACTGAGTCCTTGTTTTATGTGCTTCACTTCCTCTCTGAAACATTTAAAGAAATTCATTCCAAACTGATTCACTTTGATTTATTTCTAATTTTCATAGCCATTCAAATGTGGAGTCAGTTGCTTAAATTGCTTCAGGCTGCAAGAACTGCTGCAACCTGCAGTGCTACGTTGTTAGTCTTGTGTAAGTCCAGTCACACATGTAACGGTGAGTAAATATTTATCACTGCCTTTATTTAATATTTAGAGTCAATAAGCAGGATAAGAGTCTTGGAACTGTTACAATAGCTGCGTTCAGAAGCAGAGCTGCATCTTGGAAAACAAGTTGGCAAGACATTAGTGAGGGACAGTTTAGACCAAAGGGAGCAGGAGAAACATTTTTGGGACTTAATTTGAGAAAAAAAGGACATTTTCATTGATTTCAGTCACTCAGAACAAAATATAGCAACTATTCTTACCTACAGTTGTGCCCTTTTTCAGTAAAGAAAAAGGTAAAATATGACCCTGTTGAATGTAGTGGAGTGGAAATTTGATTTGATTTGATTTGGCTTTCATTAGAAATGTGTCTTGCATCCCAAGGCTGTTTCACATGCATAACAAAGCACCACTTTTAACCAAAACAACAAAACAAACATATTATATCAGACATTACGAATAAATGGCTGCAGCACAATCAGTTAAAATATAGAGCAAAAGTACCTCAAAATTGTACTTAAGTGACTTTGGTCATCCCCTGACTTTTCCTCTAGTGCCACCAGTCTTACAGAGGTGCTAACATTGTGGCTTTAGGCTCATAGTCTTGTTACATTTAATTTTGTTTTTCATTCTATCACAACTTCGCTGTTTTAAAGATCAGATTTTGCTCAACAGGCGCTCAATACAGCATGTAGGCTACTGTCTATTTTCTACAGTAGGTTTAAAGTCCATTTTCAGCTCATGGATTGCAGTTCCAGTACAAAAATCAATAAAAACATGTAGGACTTCTCTCTGATAAACATTAAACCACAACCCTGCATGTGTCATACTGGACCTGATGAGCAGGACAGGTGACACATAGGTCAGTGTACTAATATGCTCCAGGTGAGGCTCGATCTGACAACCTCAGCACTGACCGATTGCACCACTGGAGCTTGAAATTTTAGAGGAATGTACGTGTAGCTTACTGCAATATTTATTCAGTACATCGATACTAATGTTGTCACAGTTCTTGCTCCAGATCACATTTACAGTACATCAACACTTGCAGCTCAGTGTTGATGAACATTTTTAATGTCTGACTTTTTTCCACATATTTTAATGCTTTCTTTGTTTTGTTTGGTCAAAAGGTTTGAAACTGACAACAGGCTCAAAGGTTAACTGGATGCACAGTCAGCACATTCACAACTGCCTGCCAATCAGCAGCATCTCAACTATAATTCAGTTTAAATTGAGGAGATGAAGCAAGAATCCCCCCTGGTGATTCTTTGGGGAACATAGAGACACACAGGAATCATATTTGAAAGAATAATACACTATTTTAATGCACGTGAGTGTCTAAACTAATCTTTTCCAGCATCTGAATGTAGACAGCTGACACTTTCCCACCAAGTCTGTGCCTTGCTAAAGGGCACTAGAACAAAACCCCTGCAGCTGTTGGCAAGCTCAGGTAACTCCATCCTGTACACAGAAGCCCAGAAGTGCTCCAGGCTCGAACTCACAACCAAACAGACCGGAGTGTGCGTTTATTCATATACAGTATCACACCAGCCGCAACATCATCAACACACACATACAAGTGATCACAGGGTTAGCTGGACTATTATAAGTGTGGAGGCAAGAAATAAGTGGCGCAATCGGTCAGCGCGCGGTACTTATAAGACAGTACGCTGTGTAGAGCAATGCCGAGGTTGTGAGTTGGAGCCTCACCTGGAGCATTTCTGTACTTTGTTGGACAATATTACCTGTGTTGTAAAGCATGGTGCTATTGGCTGTACATCTTGTTGTAGAGTCCTTGAACAAGGCACTGTATGTGTTAATAAAATTACTGTTGTGGTAGAACTCAATCTGCCTTTGAGTCTAATTGACAATTGAAAAACTTCCAACATGTTTTTTGATCTTTCTGCTCACTCTCTGCAGGCGTACAGTGTAATGATGTAATAATAGATTAGCAACATTCAGACCACATCGCCCCCTGGCCCTGAGCATACTGACGGTGAAAACAAAGATCAAAATAAAGTGGTAATACAGAAATCTTTGGGAGTAAAACCTATTCATATTGATTTGTTTTTTGTAACAAGTTAATGGGCTAAAATGTGGACAAACACTGCAGTGTGATCGACTCCTGGCTTCAGCTCCATGGTTAGCTCACAAACATTAGAGTAGAATCGATCTTCTCATCTAACTATGTTGAACTTAAACAGACAGGCACAAAAAGACTGTAAAATTTAGCTCTTTTTCTGTAACATTTCCACAACGCAAGTGAGAATGCTTCGACTTCTGGAAAAAGTAATTTTGTCCTTGATTATAAATGCTTTTCTCCAGAGGTTAACAGTCTAGTTCCCACTACCATTAGGCTAAAACGCTACATTTAAATCCAAAGTCCAGACAGACATTCATTCATTAGGTCAGTGTGAAGGANAAGAAGCAGATTTTTGTTTTACAGTTATAAAGGAAACATTGATATCTAAGGCGTTAATATTTTAGAGTGTAAATTCTGGCCTTCACTGGGTGTTTCTGGAGAACCATGTTTTCAAATATCTTCAGTTTGAGAAAGATGTAACTTTATTCTTCGGTTGACAAAACGGTCACAATCCACTAGATTTGGAGATTATTAACAAAAACCGATATTCTGCTTGAGAAAAAATGTTTTTATTCCACACATATTTTCAGCTTTTCTTATCAAAGCCAAAAGTCAGGCTCTCCATTTAACACTCCCGGCCTCTGTCAGTCCAATCATCTGTCTTGTGGTCGGATCCCACACTACCAGATGGTGCGTTTGACTCCCGCCCAGATCGAGCGTTTGGATCCCTGTGCGGCTCGTACGTCGTCCCAGTGCAGACGGGTGCTGGGGATCTCGTCTTCAGGCTCCGGGTTGGGTCGTGCTCCGTCTTTAGGTCTCGCCACCACCGTGGGCAGCGGGCCTTGCTGAGACTGAAACTCGACGACGTGGAGCTGCTTCTTGTCGGCCAGCATCTGGTGGGTTTCCTGCAGGAAAAAGAGGTGAGGAAGAAGACAAGAGGAGAGGAAGAAGAGGGATGTTACTAAGGCTCCGAACTCAACAACGTTAGATGTGTCTGATGGTGGAGAGGAAAATAAAGTGATGTTAAAGACGTGAATCATATTCAGTTTGTTTTCATTAACAGCTCCAGAATAAATAAATGTCTGCAGTGTATGACAAAGTACTCAGGGACACATTTTAGTGCTTAAATATTCAGGTGAAAACTTACATTTTCCTCTACATTATATGTGAGAAAATTAAATGAAATTATCAGAGATGGTGCGGTTCCTTTCTGATTAGATTCTCTCTTCTTTTCAGTTTTTCCAAAATGTTTAAGACCTCCCTGTATTGCAGAGTAGAGGATTTTGTTTTATTGTTTCAGACTTTTCACTCAGAGAATAGAAGAGAGAGTGGTGCTTTTCCAGTAGCGACACCCTCCAACTACGCCAACATGACCTCACCTGATTGGCTAATCCGGTGAAGAGGGCCCTGGTGATGTTGAGGAGATTGACAGATCCTTCCACTTTGCAGTACATGTCCTGTACGCCGATCAGCCGGCACAGAGTGATGACCGCCCGGTGGCAGTGCAGACCGTAACCTGCAGAGACAGATAGAGAGAATCAAGACCAAACATCCACACATTGATATCAACAATAGAGGTGGACAATATCTAATATCTAATAATATTGACATATATTATAGTAAATTATCAGAAAATTTTGCACACACAACCAGAGATATTAAAGAAATAGCTGCAGTACACCAGTATAAACTGTAAAGCAAATGACAGATGACAGATTTCAGTGATGGTTTCCTAATAATTTCCAAGTTTCCTGGAAAGAACTGTGAAATTTGACATCAATTATGTGGAAAAAAGAGACATTGTTTAATTAACACCATTCCAATTAATTAGTTAGTAGTTAGTAATTTAGTAGTTGATGCTCAGCAGGTTAACATGAGAAAATGTGAAATTTTTCTACACAGGAAAGCATACAATTCAAAATCTGTGGTGAACACGGTTTCCAATAATAAATGAATAATGAATGAATATTTATTTGGGTTTAAATAGAGCTTCTCTATCAAGTACATTCCTTTCCACACTTTCCAAGAAGCATCTTGGAAATTAACAGGGAAAAGACCAGTTTTCCTCAACACTAATATCAACCTAACTAATATCAATTTATCCTACCGACTACATGCTTAACAAATTGAGACGTGCCTTGGTTTTGTTTCTTCATGCAGAGCGTTGTCCTCTTGAACTTGGATTCAATGTCATGATAAACTGTGGGAGAGAAAAACACCAACTGAATTACACTCGCTGGCTGTGGACCAGGGAACGAGAGAAAGCAAACAGCCACACTGATACGTGATAAACAGACAAAATTATTCCAAAACTCATTATTTTCACATTTTGTGCCATTTCCAAGTGAAGGCACTTGTGTTTTGTTATGCATCGTTTCTCCTGTTCTCCCTCAGGTCTGGTGTTTCTCTACCTGCCCACCAGATGTCCTTCCACATGCCAACGTCTCCTGCTCGCTGCAGCAGCTGTGGCTAATTACTTATTCAGACACACAGTCCCCAAGTGGGAGCTGTGTGCTGCTGAATGAGGCCCAAGAAAACTGTACAACTCCATAGCCCGAGGTTAAAATCTTGTTCTGGCGTCACATCGTTCTCGAAAAACACCTCGCTGGCTGCTGTCCCTGCATCTTCCAGACATCCAGTCGGAGTTTAATACACTTAGTGAATTAGATTTGTACTTGGACGCTGCAACAACAACATAAAGGAAGAAGCTATGATGGAAGAAATAAAAAGGGGAGGACGGATTAGAAGAGAAACGCAATAAAAGAAGTAGAACATTCGGTGCTCAGAGGACACATCCTGCTGGGTGAAGAAATCTAAAATGCAAAACTAAATGTCACACACACACACACACACACACACACACACAGGGCTGAACATTTGCTGTGGCTGCAGGAGGTCCAGGTTCATTTGGAAGAGTGTGTGTGTCTCCTGTGTGATGTGTGACTCAGATCCAAACAGCGAAGTCAAAGCAGACAGAAAAAAAGGCTACTTCCTCCCTGACACACACTCTTTTATATCCCAGTAATTGGGAGTGTTTTCACTGGTTTTCAATCTCTAACTCCAACACTCAGCTAAAAGTCTACCGTGAGTTAAAGCCAAGCCAAAAGGACAAAGGACTGTTTGGTTGTTCTTCAGTTCAAAAGGTATTGTTTCCTTCAACAAAGGTGGAAAATGCCCAAAACAGAAACATGCTGCCATATTCAAATTTATTCAAATTCACTTTGGTTTTGTATTGTTAATTTATTTCTGCTGAAGCCACATGAATATTCACCTGGTCCCGGGAGAGTGGGAATACTGGTGCCAACAACAACTGCAGGGTTAGCGGAGCTCAAACATCTGCCAGATCTGAACAATTCTGCAGTTCACAAACCTGCAGCCTCCCTGATGTTTGCTATGAAGAAAAACTGTTCATCATCTGGTGGAAGAAATCCCAGATCTGGACTGCCACCAAAACCTGAGTGATTATTGGCCTGCAGGAAATCTGGGCATTGGATTTCAACTTTTTTAGCAAAGGTGACAATGGCTTCAGGAGCGAGCAACAAGGGTGACAGAATGATGAACAATGATCTTGAAGCTATCTTATCTGTCTCAAAAACTAACATTACATCAGGAGAAAGAAGTAAACAAACAACCAGTCACATGACGGTCCAGACAGGTTGCAGATGGTCGCACAGTGAGAGCTGGCATGTGGAAGGATTTGACTATTTTTTTCTATGAAACTGCAGAAAATGTAATATATCACATTTCTGAGCTCCAACTGGGTAGAAATACAGGAACACACACACATACGGGCACTTCTTGTCTGGTCTCGGGCCAAAGCAGGAAGCTAACTTTCTCCTCCGGAGGCTGATGACTCACACACATTAATCTTTCTGGCTTTGCTCTCCAGCAGCAGCAGAAGCAGCCAAATGGTGTTTTACAATAAGAAAGTGCAAGCGGTGCATTTTAATCATCATACCTTTCCTCACAAATCCATTTTTAACATCATGTTGCTTGTATGAGAACAAGCGGGCGATATGAGGGGACGGTGCTGTACAAGAGGGGAGGAGAAGGGAGAGGGATGGAGGAGGGAGAGCACGAGGTGGTGAAGGATGAGGAGGAGGAAGGGAAACATGAGAAAAGAGTATGAGATGGAGCGAGAGGTAGAAGGGAGAAACCAGAGGAAGTAATAGAGTTGTGGAGTGGGAGAAGCTATTTCGAGTGCCCCTGCTTCTGGAAGTTAAGTCTCATTCATTTTTCTCATGGACGATGTTTTGTGACTCACAGTTGGATCAGCATGAAACTCTCCTGCTTGAATCATCAGTACAAACAGTGATGAACTGCGTGAGAAAATATCTGGTTCTTTGATAAAAAGACGAAGGTGCAAGACCGTGTTCATAAAAATGAAAGAAGTGAACTACGACTCCCAACGTGCATTTCTGTAAGAACATCCGATCATGGCCTTAAATCTGTTTTATTTACACCGCTAACGACAAGTGAAAGCTGAAGATTACAGTGTTGAGAAAATGGATAATACAGTCAGCAGCTTCAATCAATTCTGGGTCAATTTTGGATGAATTCGGGAACTTTGGTGTTTTGTTCACAATTGCGATGAAGAAGACTGGCTTTTTCTCCATAGCAATGGCAGCCGGGGCTCATGGGTATTGTAGTATTTAGAGCTGTAAAATGGCAAACTGATGGACAAGACATGATACATCAGAAAAGTTGAAATAATTAAAACTGGTGGCCATTACATAAACTTAAAGGATTGTTACATCATCTGGTAGAGTCCCATATTTCTATATTCGGTAACGTTGAGGATATTGTTAAAAGTGAAACATTTCTGGAACCAGTGGCTCTTCCCACTTTGCAACTAAACGAAAGGACAAACACACAAAATCACTTACTGGTGTGGTTGTTGTATCGTTCTATATAGTACAAGTAGTGGATGGCTCTGTTCTTGGCCTGCAGATCACAGTTACATGA
Organism: Oplegnathus fasciatus; assembly: GCA_003416845.1. Classification (NCBI taxonomy): domain Eukaryota; kingdom Metazoa; phylum Chordata; class Actinopteri; order Centrarchiformes; family Oplegnathidae; genus Oplegnathus; species Oplegnathus fasciatus. The sequence continues at coordinate 34,244 of NTHP01000754.1, forward strand.
CAGAAACACACACAAACACACACAGAAAGTCGGCATTTTGTTATTATAAGTAGCATTTGAGTTGAGAGGTTTGGTGACTGCTGCAGATAAATTATTTTAGTAAATATAAGTGCAGTATTATTATTAGCAGAACACAAGTGATAAAGCCTTTATAGGAAAATATACTGAATTACATGGAAGAGGGTTGGAATTTGCCCTCGGTTAAGTTTATTGTGTGATTTCTCCAACGTACCACAATTGAATCAGATACAGGCAAATATTTTAGGTATGAATCTTGTGGCACTGATCAGGTGGAAGATTACAAATATGCAAATCAGTTAATTAATCTACATAGTAATTCATTAGTTTTGTGTTGGTCTTTGGGTTCAAAAAATGATAAAATGTGGATCAATGAATTGTAATGCGGTCTAATCAGTTGCAATCCAGGTGCATTATAGAAAAGTATTTTTTATTCTGGGTTTCAGCGGAGATTACGTGTCCTGTTACAGTCTAAATGCTATAAAAGCACAAGAACAGCTACTAAATGAACCTTAAGGTGAGATAGTTTTGTCAAAGTCTAAATGCTGTTTCTTCTCTGACAACAAAACTGGTGAAAACAATTTTGTTCATATACTCATTTGACTCAATGTCATTTCAATTAAAAAAAAATCAACACTTAAAGACATTAGAAATTCCACAAATTGAGGATATTAACACAAAAACTGACTTAATGATTATTTTACTTGGAATAAAAAGTCTTACCTTCCTCAGAGCTGTGTTCCTGTCTGCTGCTTTACCCAGCGCAAAGCCTGGTGGAGGGAGAGGAGTCAGTTTTAAAATGTAGAGTTACAAAAACACTGGTCAGACTGGCAGAGCAGCTCAGTGTGTCAGAAAAAAAGATAAAGCTGAAGAAAAGTTCATGCTATTATTTGTTGCTGCCAATTAAACCCGAGTGTTATTGATTATGAGCCTCCATGAGCACTGTGACACGATGACATTTTAAATAAAGCAGCCCTAACAGACTCTCTAATGAGGGGTTGAAGGCAGGTGAATCTCAGGAGTCTGTTAAGAGTTTCCTCAGCAGTTTTTTTTTTATTGTGCCGCTCACTTCTGAGGAGCTTGAAAACTGCCAAACCATTTCCTGCACTTCCCCGTATCTACAGAGGAAAGTTATTCTTCAACTTTTGCAAAAACTCTCAAAATCATTTTTGGCTCTGTTCCACGTTTTTAGAACTCGAGAAGTTTTTCCTTCTTTCTTTCTGTTTCGAACCTGCGGCTCCGTTGCCGTTTCCCACGGCGACCAGACAGCTGATGGACCTCTTCCTGCCCTCCTTGGCAGTCATGTTGAACACACTCTTCACCTACAAAATAACAATAAATAACAATAAACAACTTGCCAACATCATGTTAAACACACTCAGGGTATACACATTAATACAACATCTGTGACATGATGCAATTTGACTGTTTCACCTGAAAGAAAAACCTGAACCTCCAACATGCACAGAGGAAAAGCTAAATTAAAACTAAAAACTAAAGAAGACACAACAACAGGTTTGTTTTAGGCTCATAATGTAGAATGAAATGTAATAATTATCATGTATTCTATCTTTTCAAAAATGTCACAAAGAAGTGTGTGTGTGTGTGTGTGTGTGTGAAAACACCTGCAGTTCTAACGTTACAAGAGATTATTAAGGCATTTCATTGTGTGTGTGTTGTCAATCCAGACCAGTACGCCTGTCCAGATTTAAGTGACTTTCATCGATCCGTTAGAAAACAGAGCACACAGTCATCTATCACACATACACACAAGCTGGCTGATCAACTATCTGCAATATGATTTTGGGAACACCAGGGGGCAGCATTGATACACCACAGAGAGGAAGAAGGAGTGGAGGACGAGAGTGGAGGGAAGTGATTAGAAGAAGGAGGAAAGAGGAGGTGGGAGTCGAGGAGAGAGAGAGAGAGAGCGGGCAAAGGGGGAGATACAAAGGTCAAAAAGACGAGGGCAGGTCAGAGAAGAAAGAGGGGAAACGAGGAGAAGAAAATGAAATAACATGAGAGGGAGAAAACGAGGAGAGGATATGGGAGAAAAGTGGTGGAGGACAAGAGGGAGTAGAAGAAGAGATGAAAGGAGATGTGGAGAGGGAAGAAAGCAGGTAAAGGGAGGAGAGGAAGGCAGAAGAAAGGTGGAGAACTGGGCAGGAGAGGGGGAGGGATGGAGGAGAGAGAAGAGGAAAGCCAAAGAGAAAAAGGGCAGAGAGAAAGGGAGATGAGAGAAAAGGAAAAAAGGAAAGGAAAAGAGGATTTGTGGCCTCTTTGGACATGAAATGATTTTGATGAGAAAATGATTAAGAGGACGACGAAGGTGCAGAGGGAGGACAGGAGAAGAAACAAAGAGAGGAGAGCAAAGAAGAAGAAAAACAAACAGCAAAAGCAGGGAAGAAGAAGAAAACAGAAGAAAAAGGAGTGAAAGAGGCAGGATGACAGACAGTGAAAGGTCTCTGTCAAAAACAATGTGTGTGTGTTTGATTGAGCACGCAGGTATGTGTATGCAGTATGTGTGTGTGTGTGTACAGGTGTGTGTGCGAGAGAGAAAAAGAGACAATATGAAAATATGAGTATGTGTGTAGTGTTGATAACAGATGAACACACACACACACACACACACACACACACACACACACACACACACACACACACACACACAGTCNNCGTGTTTCCATCACTTTAGAGGACATTACATTGACTTACATTCATTCCCTGTAGACTTACCCTAACTCTAACCATAACTGCTACTTGCCTAACCCTAAACCTTACCCTCACCTTAACTTAAACCTAACTGTACCCTAAACTTAAACCAAGTCTTCACCCTAAAATTTAATGATTTACGTTATGGGGACCTGTATTTTGTCCCCAAAAGGAAGGCGAGTCCCCACAATGTGACTGTGTAAACAGATTTTTGTCCCCACAACATGTGTAATACACACCCACACACACACATAAACACACACACACACACACACAGTACAAAGTTTTTTAATGTATAAATTCACTACAAATCCAAACCGAGTGTGAGCGGAGCTGCTGAACGTCACTATGATAAATAAAACTACCAAGACATACTTATGACTTAATTAAGCTGAGTTAATTAAGATAATTAGAGCACTGATTAGAAGATATTTTTATGCCATACTTTTCTTCACATAATGTATAAAACCCTCTAATTTTACAGTAGTTTTAAGCATTCAAGAGTACTGTAACTACTTTAAAACGTTTTTGGCCACTTGGGGGCCGAACAAGCTAAAAATGACAAACGTTTATGGCTCTATTAAGTTTTTATGGCTATCGTGACAGCAAACTATTGCCTGTTTACACATCCAGCAGATACGGAGCAACATTAATATTTCTTTGGAGTCATATTTCTTGAGACCTGATCAATCTAAGTCCAATATTTACTCTTCTTTGAGCTCTCTTTTTCATTCACGAGGGAAATATCTGTGCAATGGGAAGGGTGTCACTTGTAAAGCATTTAGCAGCTAAAGATCCATAGTCATTTGACCCATTGTTCATATAAGAATATTGATTAGTGCAGCTTTAAGTATAAAAGTGCTAAATGATCTGCAATTTCTCCATAAAGAGGCTCTGCATGAAATATTATCTTTGTGAAGTTTGCTGTGGCTGTGTGTCAGTGGGTGGGTTTTGTTTTTGTGCTGATATCTGTTTTGTTGAAACTTAAAATACTGCGGTTATTTCTCAGGCTGCAGCTTGTGGTGGCGGTGTACTGACTTCAGCTCTATTGTAAGACGTGGTGTATTCACCCGAATACACGACATCTATGATTCTATACAAACACAGGAACATCTACTGTATGTTTACCTGCAGCAGTGAGGTGGGAAGACAAGTGAAGAAGTGATAATACTTTCAATAATATCCATCATCAAATATTTATTTATTCTGTGGAAAAGATACGAAAGCAAACATGACTTTTATTACTTTGGAGATTTCAAAGCTTCCGCCGCTCATATTGTGTGTGTGTGTGTGTATGAAAGAGAGAGGGAGAAGGAAAATAAGTCAGAGAAACTAAGAAAGACAGATGGAGAATAGCGAAGAAAAAGTGTGTGAGAGAGAAACAGAAACAATGAGGGAAGAATGAATGTGTGAGAAACTGAATGGGCAAAAAGAGACAGAGAGTGAGGGAATTTGAATTAAAGATCCATTTATACAAGTATTCAGAGTTTCAACATAAAGCACAGACACATCGATTTTACACGCTGACGATAAAACCAACAAGAAGAGCCAAAAACAAAAGATCAGAAGTGCAAAATTAAACGTGCATCATCCCCCAACTGTCCACAAACTTCTCCCAAAGCCAGTTTACAGCTGAATATCTCCACTGTTTGATAACAAGCACATTCAACTCTAGGAGGAGCTGCCACCAGTCACTACTCAGGAATTTTCCTTATTCTGGTTGTCCAAATGGAAAACTGAAACAGGACATTTACCAGAACATGCACATCGTTGTTTTTGACAGAATGGTCTTGGACCAAAACTAAACCATGTGAAAGTGACCTAAAACACAAAAATAAACGTGCTAATGTCTCAGATTGTGAACAAAAAGGACACCCCACCCTGTGAATTGGATCCGGGTGTGCTGTGTGTCTGTTTGCATCTACTGCGTCTTTTTCTACAGACAGCTTGTGCAGGGACCACCAGCAGCCTTTCGGGGACTTATCTGGGCCACAAAAACACAGTTCGTCTCGTCGCTTCTTCCCCGGCAGAGAGCGTTAAGTGACACAACAGCGTTGAATTTCAGCTAAGGGAACTTCAAAGTCAAGATCTGCCTTCAGCTTCACTAGTTATGTAACACACATTTCAGTAAAGGATTTATAATTTGACTGCAGGGCCGGAGCAGAAGGATTGGGGTCAGGGTAGCAGCAAACACCAAAACACTGAAAACGCAACCCTGCGGGACACAAACACACACACACACACACACACACACACACACACGTGGTGATGTGTCTCTGCTTGGTACATACTTGACACATTTTCTTACCTTTCTCTACCTTAAATAAACATGCATACATGAAGGATATACAGTAATTACTGGGTGTTTTTGTCGCTTAAATGCAAAACATACACAGACTTGCATACTGTGGCTGCAGGCCTGTGTGTAGTTGAGGTTAAGGAAAGCAAAGATCCAGACCAGATGGGATCTCAAACGCTGTTTTTGTAAATCGAAACTCAACAAGTTATTAATTCTCATGTTTCAGTGTGACTTGTGGCTACTTACAGCCAGTCTCTATCAGAAGTGTGTGTGAATGTCTCCAGTGATGTTCGGCTTTTGGCTTTACATTGGTTATTTTAGGTGAAGATGCAGCAGTTTTGGCGGAGCATTAAGCAGCAGAGCAGATGGGCTGAGTTTCTCCTCCACCGGATGAGCGACAGCACGGCGGTGGGAGGACGCTTCTAGCTCGCTCTCACTTCTGTTTCATCTCTTATTTTCTCAATCTGTTGCTGCATGTCTCCCTATCTGTATCTGTCTGCACGCCGCAGTGCAGGGGAGGAGCTTTCACCGCAGGGAAGCAGAAGGTGCTGCGAGAGCACAAACCTTCACTGAAGCTAAACACTTCTGCGACACGCCGATGCACAACTACACATCATTTCTTTCACTTGGGTTTTAAGTTGACATCTTGACTGCAAACACACTGAATAGTGTAAAGAGTTTATTTACTCTTGCACAGATTTCTTCCATACGGTGTGTAGAGGACAAATCCTTGTTGTAGAATTACTACATATTGATATATGGCTGCATACATTACAACCATTTTATCTGTACTTAATGTCATGTCTTACAACCGACTTATTCGCATGACCTTCACTGATATTTTTGTTCATTATAGTTCATACATTTAAAATTCGTTTTCTTAATATTTACTAGATTCCCACTTTTTGTTTATTTTTATTTTATGTTTATTTCAAATTAATTATGTCTATATGGTAAGTCTGTATATAACGTTTTAGTGGATCTCATCTCTGTGTGATGCAACTCTAAAACTAACTTCATCCTGGTATTTGACCGGCCATCAACGCTGCTTAACGCTCTTCGTCTTGAGTGAAAGGTTTCTCTCATATATCCTGACCTGAACGTGACTGAACCGTTTACCTCCCAACTTCTAAAAACTCTTTTTTGCCAAACGTTGTGACGGCTGCGCTGATGAATTACTGTGAATAAACCTTACAAATGTGGTGAAATAATCACTAGGCTAGAATTTCCATAATTGTTAATTTTTTAAATTGTAAATTCTGCTTAATTTGTTGGTCATGTGATCGCATTGTTTTTATGGTACCTGACAGCTAGATGGGCAAACCTGAAGCAGGGGGATGCAAAATACATTGTTCGCTCTATAAAGTCTCTTTCAAAAATAAATACCTTGTAGAAATCTGGTGAGAAGTGAGATCTGAACTTCTGCAAACGTGCTATTGGGATTTGGAATAAAGTCTCTGTGTTCGTTTCAAAGCTTTGGCTAAAAACCGATGATCACCTAATGGCTGAAATCTCAGATCCACATCACCGTCAAAATAAAAGTCTGTTCTGAAGTTTTTTTAGAAATCCTGCAGTCTGACAGACTGCAAAATGATGATAAACTCCACGGAAAGCAAAATTGTGAAATGAATAATATGTGTGTGTGATTGCGTGAGTAAACAAAAATAAATTTAACTGATAATAATTTGTCCTCTAACTTTTCCAACACAGTGTATGAGCTATGTGGGAAAATGTAAATTAATTAAAAGTGGAAACAAAGTGTCTTACAACAGAACTCCCACACAAAATCAGATTAGGTTTCTCACATTTAATTCAAACTGCAGTGTTTGTCTGCAATTTAGAGTCAATTAAGGGAACACTCAGGGTTTGTGAGAAATTAGCTCCTCTAGTAAACATTGCTTTCATTAAAAACATCTTCATTGTAAACTAAAATGTGTATTATTTGTTCGCAATTTAGTATCACAGTCAATGCATCTACAAACCACCACCACAACAAATATAAGTAATGCTTTTAACTAATTAATAATCAGGCTGCATTAATGCTCTTTATGCGAGTTTCACTTTAGATATTAAGTTTTGTACGTGCCTCGGTGAGCTCCACAAGGCTGTTAAAACACAACATTTAATCCAATTGAATGTTCTCGCAAAGTTGCTCTCATCCAGCCTGCTGTCTGTTTACTTCCAGCAAAACTTTCAAGGTTGTTGAGAAAAAAAAAAGACAAAACCCCCCGTTCTGACACTGACAATGTTCCATCTCTGTTAATGAAATCACTGAGTCCTGTCCAAGTGGCTGCTGCACCTGGAGGGAGGCCATGAACATCACTTTTCTCTCTGTCGCTCTAACTCTCCTCCCATTCTTTTCTTTACTGTTACCTCTGCTCTCCGTCATCCCTCGCTCTCTTTCTCATCTCTCTATGGCCCAACTGATTGCTGTCCTTACGGAGACTGTGCCAGAGACGTGCAGACTCAACCTGATGGAAATGTTTTAGGCTGTATTTTGTAATGTTATTGTATTGGATTAAATTATACATTAGCGTTTCCCATACATAGGCTCTACTTGGGCGGCCCACATCAAGACGCATAACTGTCATTTCATAATTCTTGAGAAAGCTGCAAGCAGCAATACCGGAGGACAAACAATCTGCCCGTTCCGTTTTCAACGGGCGCTGCACTAGTTAATTCTTCTTTGAAAGGATACAAGATGAGTGGCCACAATCAATACAAGCTAGCCACTACTTCGCAAGGTAGCTACCGGCCGTAGCTACAGTCTGTTGTGTTGAGCGTGGCTGGCGAGCGTACACATATACCGACGCAGACCCTCAATTGTAGTACGAATGGAACCGTGTGCCCGTCCGCAAGTCGGCAACAGTCTGTGTACCCTCCGTCCAAAGCTGTGTTCAACTTGTTAGATAACAGGATAAACAAATGTACAATGCATTATTTTGTTTTTCCGTTTTTCGTGTGAATTAAAAAAAAAACAGAAACCCACGTGCACCCACGTGTGTATTGGATGCCTAAAAAAGAAAGCCTTGTGTATTTAATGCGTTAACGTTACACATCTTAACTTACGAGGGTAGTTGGACTGGCTCATGGGCAGATATTATGGGGTTGCAGGGGGGTCCGGACCCCCGTTCCTGGGAAAAAACATGAGTTGTCCCCCTCAATATATCACTGTACACATAGCTCTATAATTTGAAATAATATAATACTATGCATTGAAAGCACTTGTGATAGTTATGCCCGTGCCACACGCTTGTTGCGTCCGACATGTTAGCAAACCGTTGCTCATTTACATATCCAGCAGATATGAAGCAACATTTGTATTAATTGGAGTCGTACTTCTAGTCAATGTCAAGCTGGATTTATAGTCGACGCACTGGAGTTAATGGGAGTCCCACTGCAAGTACCTACGGAATAGGTCCTGATTTATAAATGAGTGGATTTCAGCCACTGATATAAGATCAGACAAGATATACAAGCTGCTGCATCACACAACACACTCGCCAGCAACGTCACAATGCACACTTCTGTAACACCAGATACATGTATTGTATATGATCAGGCCGTACGGTGCTTTATATTCCCCACAGTAACTTTGTGATACAGAGCGACGGTGAGCTACATGCTAATTTATTCATACAGTGCGGCGATCGTGGTAAACAGAAGGTTTGCAGTCTAATCACTTTGTTAGATCTCTGGTCTCTGTAAATAACATTATTAAGAGTACGGTCTAGACCTGCTCTATATGTAAAGTGTCATGAGATGACTTTTGTTGTGATTTGGCGCTATATAAATAAAATTGAATTGAANGTTTGTTACTGAAAAGGAGACTACTGAGTCTTTCTTTAACTTCCTTAGTGTTGTCTTCACCCTCAACAAACTCCAGTGCTATCAGAAACGTGTCGAGGAAAATAAGCAGCCAATCACAGCTCTCGCAGTCCTCGTGTAGTATCTCCGTCTGCGCCTTAGGCCCAACGTGTATTAACATTTCCCACGAGGCACATGTCAGCTGCGCCATAACCATGGAGCCTATGTACATAGCCATAGTCCAACATTCACTCTCTTTTTAGCTCTATTTTGGTCTCCACCAGCTCCTGAGGGAAATATATGCAACATGGGTTTGTTTTGCATCAATGAAAACATGGCCGAAGGCAGTGACAGTGCTCCGGAGCCTTCTAAGAGGACTGAGTCTGAAGTGTCGTATTTTGGTTTTTATAAATGTGCTGAGGGAAACTTGATCGAAGATGGTCGCTCTGTCTGTAGAACACGCAGAAAGAAAATCGCTGCGAAAGGGGGCAACACCTCGAATCTTATGAGTCATCTTTGTGACCACCACCCACTACTTTATAGCGAATGCAGGAAGTTAACTTTTAGCTCAACTCTCTCTCACAACTTTTCCTCCACCTCTCTCTCTCCCTCCCTCCCTCCTCCCGTTGGATGTGTTCACTAATGGCATGCCGGCGTCATCGTCCTTGGGAGACAAGCCTTTTATTCCAGTAAGCCTTTTTCATTTCATTAGGCCTGAATTTATAGTGGTGCACACACACACAGTTACACACACAGAGGATATATTTATAGAGGGAGATGGCACCATAAAAGCGTCCGTCAGTTTCCAGGGGGAAGCCTAATGTCTGTGACACCACTCTTATTTATGCAGGCAGGAGGGCTGGGGAAGACTGTCAATGTGACACACATTTGGGTCTTCCCTCGAACTACTGTGTGTGTGTGTGTGTGGGTGTGTGTGTGTGTGCGTGTGTGCGTGCATGACCTTGTGGCATTACCCCCATTAGTTTAGTAGGGTCCATTAGTGCTAATTGAATTAAGGTAAAATACTGTACGACAGAGAGAGAATCTAAATGAACGGTCCATACAGCTTATCTTCTCTCACACAGGCAGCAGCTTTGTATTTAATCTTTTTTTCAGTTAGGGGCAATATGTGGGTTTAAGTGTGTCAGTGATGTGGGCTCAACTGGACTGGACGGTTGCTGGTTCAACTACTCGGCCGCAGTGTTTTAGTTTGTAGATTTAGTGTTTGGTAAGCACAGGATAACACCTTTTTCAGCACAGCTCTTCTGTATTTCAGTAAAATCTAATGAGGTTATTTCTTTGCCTTCAAAACAAGATTTTTCTCAAAATGAAGCATCCATAACAACCAAGTGTGTAACTTGTATTAACAAGTGTGTAAACCTGCTGATTTCTCTTCAGGTCTAACAAGGTCTGGATGAGCTGCTTGCTGTAGAAATTGAAGGGTTTAGCAAGAATAAACACAAATTAGGTGCAGTGTCTTCTGATTCAAAAAGCCGCCCACCTCTTGAGTGAGCACCGCTGCTGTAGGGTTGATGAAATGTTTTTATTTGTATCAAACACGGATGCAAATGCGACTTTTTAGAAATTACACTATTTGGCCTCTAAAAGCCCTAAAAAATACAGGTCAAAACTAACCATTTAAATAACCGTCTTATCTCCCCATACCGCAGCCGCAGAATGACATGAAATTTAATGCTCAACTGCAGCTATCCTTGCTCAGCAAATTTGCCTCCAACACCATCCATGTGTACACGCCACACTGGATTTTCCACCATTTTGAGTTTCCTGAAAACAGCTTCCCCCTCCGAGGCTTTCTGCATCATTATTCTGTACAGTGTGATTTAGTTAGAGCAGTGATTCTCAACGACCGGGCCGCGACCCGGTACCGGTCCGCACAGGGTTGTCTACAAGGGTCGCAAAGATGCTATCTGACAAGAACCGATCGTCCACCCCCCCTGGATTTCAGCTCATTGTTTAGCTGTTGGTGATGATATGTCAGAGTTTTGTTCACAACTTGTTTCTGCTGCCTCCAAGTGGTCAATAAAGCCAGTTATTGCAGGTTTAAAAATAATTTGTTTTCTGTCAAAATTAAGCAAAAGGATTTTATTTAAAACAAGTTAATTCAAAATCTCAATTAAGTTAATTAGTGTCACAATTTAATGTCTGATACTGTTTTTATTCAAGATTCAGTGCTGTTTTCCTCACATTTAAAGGAGTTTTCAATTCTCAGTAGCGGTCTAGTTTTATGTGTTGACTGATAATTTTGTGTAATCATCATTATCATTGTATTAACAACCTATGGTGTGTTTTTTTTAAGGCTATTTGACAAGAAGTGTTATGGTAAAATAATAAACCTGAGTTATTAGGAAATAAATAACAATGAATGAATACAGAAGTAGAAAAATAAATTATATAAATAAAAAAAAAACCTGTGATGCAGTTTTCTACAAGGTCTGAATGAAACTCTTACAAGCAGGATGATGTTGGATAACATTTACAAAAACAGCTGCTGATAATTCAAGCTTCTGTGTTCGTGTACGTCAGTTTGTGGTTTCTTTATTCACTCACCTCAATGACACGTGAATCAAAGTCCTCATAGGTTTCTGTGGAGAAACGGGGGAAAGAAAGGAAGAGTTTAGATTAAAAAAGAGAACATATGTTGGCACAGGCATGCACACACACACTTTAAACAGATTAAACCAGGCTCCTGCTAGTGTAACAAATACCCAGAAGCCCTTGCAGCAGTGTAACAAGTTGACACTTTTCATTGTCAGTGACCTCTGAAGGATGTTAGTCTCCCAACAGCAGCCTGTTCACTTCTAACCAATTAACAACAAACAAAGAAGAGCTTACTCCAAGGCTCCAAGGAGAAAACACACACAAACACACACCTCAGCTGGGACATTAGCTCACCATCTGTAAGAAACTAAACCTGATCAGAGACAAGCAACCTAGTTACAGCTCTCTGCACATCACATTCACCAGGCCCACTGTGTATTTGTGTGCGAGTGAGAGCGACAGACAGACAGAGCGTGTGTCTGAAAGGAAGTGTTTGTACATGTCGGAGAGAGAGCGCGAGTGTATTTCACGGTGTGAGAGCTTGTTAGTACGTGGGACAAGAGAGAGGAAATATCAAGAGAAAACGAGAGAAGAAGAAAGCTGAGGAGGATGCGAAAGAAACAGCACGCGAATAAGAGACAAGAGGGAGAAAGAAGCAAGAAGATGTGCTTTACGACTACAGAGCGTCGCCCCTCATCAGTCAGCAGTTTGAGGTAAACGGGCTGAACTCAATTCCGACAGCAAAGACCAAAGTTTAAACAGGTAATAAGGCGGAACAGGAGGCCAGCAGCTCCACCAGTGAATCAGGTGGGACTAACCAGCTGGTTCCTCAGGGTTTGTAATGTAAAGAGTTGATTAGGCTGGAGAGCACCTTTATGGGCTTCAGAGACTGTTAACAAGACAATATTACATTCAACCTTCAATCCAAAGTCCTGATAGAAACTCTCCTGTTACATGAGGTAGGGCTGAAAAGCTGGTGCGAGGGGGAAAACTCATAATTCTGGGTCTACAGTGTTCACACAGCACTAGGGATTTGGAGCCGGTTCGAGAGAATTGTCTGATCCATCAGAATCGAATGCCTCCGAGCTTATCCATTCCTTTTATCGATGCCGGCATGTTTTGCTGACAGTTGTGCATTGCAAAACAATGACGTCAAACTCATGGGTCTACGCTGCTGGACGCTTGCAACAAGAAGGAGTCATGGCGGAGAGGAATAAACGGCCCAAAGCGCGGCTTCACTTCACGAAGAAAGATGACGACAGTGCTAGTTGTAATGTCTGTAAAATGATCATTTAAAGTAAAGGTGGTGTTAGCTTTTCCTGCTTCGGCTTCCAGACCGCAGTCGGGAAGCACAGAGGAGACGTGTGTCTGCCTCCGGGGCCGAAGTCGATTACATTACTCAGTTTGGAGCCAACACCCTTCGCTCCACCCAGCAGTTGGGAAAAGAAGAAACAGGAAACTTCTGTTGGTCTTCTGGTAGCTGCAGCATTTATTTATGCACAATCTGTATCCTCCATTGTACATTCACTAGCTCCTGATAACTTCACCGCTAAACTTTCCTCTCCTCCGATAATGGCATTGGCATCAATAAAAATCTTATCAATTCCCATCCCTACACAGCACGCTAACATGCTCACAATGATGATGCTAGCATGTTGATGTTTAGCCAGTATAATGTTTACCATGTTCACCATGTCGGTTTAATATGTTAGCATGCTAACCTTCGCACAAAGTACAGATGAGGCTGATGAGAATGTTATTCGTTTTGCAGGAATTTGGTCATAAATCAAAGTATTGGACAAAAGTAAACATTTTATTCGATGACGGCACTGGATGAAAAGTCAGGTGTCTGTACAAAACTTCATAGCAATCACTGAACAGTTAATATTTCAGTCTGGACCAAAGTGGTGGACTGACTGACACTGTCTGGCTCTAGGGGGATTCTAAAATATGGCAGAGAAACAGTACGATCATTTAGGTTTCTTGTCCAAGAACAGGAAAGAAAAAAAGACAAGAGTGCGTGGGAGGAAAGAGATAAATAGAGGAGGTGATAGGGAGGGGAATGGACGAGAGAAAAAATGGGTTGAGAGACAGAAGGAGAGAAAAACTGAGAGGGGGAAAGAGGAGGGGGGCTGAAAGAAAATGGGGAGATAGAAGAGAGTAGAAAGAGAGAGAATGAAAAGTGTGAGATAGAGAAAGAGAGATGTGGGGGAGAAAGACGGAAAGTGTGACAGAGAAAAGAAGGAAAAAAGGCACACACAGAGGAAAGAAACGGAGAGAGATGTCTTTCTAAATCAGGAAATCGCCCCACTTGACACTCTGGTCATGTTCTCATCTTCATCAGTCCTAATGGGCCACCATACTGGCCTGTCACTCTCTTTCTCTCTCTGACAGTCAGAGCAGCCTATACCCCTTATTATTCCTCTGTTGCTTCATCCATCTGTTCTTTCTCCATTACTACAGTCATCTACAGTGCAGAGACATGTAAACCTTGTAAACCTTGTGTGTGTGTGTGTGAATGTTTACCTCCGTTTGGTCCAGGGTCAGGGGGGCCCAGGCTGATGCCACCCCACGAGTTTCCCGTCCATCCTCTTTCCCTCTTCACCTTCATCTTCCTCTTCCTCTCCCACTCATCCCTCTGACGCACTGCAGAAAAGACACAACCAACCAATTTAGCACTGAATGCTACAGACCTTCAGAGGCCACAGCTGACCCAAAAGAGCACAACATGACGAACATCAAAAGGTGCTATTTGTCATTGTCAAATTAACTGTTAACAAACGAGATCACAGTGGAGGCAAATTGGCAGCTTCCATCTTTCACCAGTGCTGCTGTCAGTGCTTCTGTTTCTCTAAAATTAAAAGGAGCCCTGTGGAGTTTTTGACCTCTCATAGCACTATGGAGCAGCTGTTTTTCTATGAGTAGGTCCCCGTTTTGTGTATCTCGTGGCGCGGTACACATTCCTGCCAATGGTTTCATGCTGATCAACAGGTGGCGGTAATGTGCAAAGATATGCAGCAATGCACCAGCAAAGGCAGGAAAGAAGAAGACTGCAAGCTAGTAAGCATGAATGTAAACAATGCTGGATTTAAAATACTTTTTAAAAAAATCAGCTTTGCAAATGTTTTGAGGAAGGAAATGCACTTGCCACATTTGTTAGACACCAAGGATACACACAATGAATTTTGGTGACACTGGCCCTCATTAATCAGTCTAGCATAGAAACCAGCGCAGATCCGAGTGCAGAAATCATCTTACGACGGGGTTCACGTGTGATTCATGAAATGTTCGTATCT